>JZKD02S1090118.1:723355-769648 GCA_000966675.3 Picea glauca | reverse complement strand
TTTCCTCTCCCCCTTAACCCTTTCCCCCCCACCGATACCCTCCCACCGCCCCTTTGTGTCTACCCCCATAAAGGGGCAACGAGAGGCTGTAAGAGGGTGTTGGTCACCACCATTGCAAATGGGCAATGGGAGGGTATAGGAGGATGTTGGATGCCACAAAGGGGTAGTGAGGGGATACAACAAGGGGTGAGAGAGGCAAGGTGGGGTGACGGGGAGGAGGGGCAATGGAAGTGCCCCCTTCTTACTTTTTTTTTCTTGTGTTTAAAAAAAAATTCTTCTGATTTATTTATTTGTAGTTCTTATGGTTTTTTATTTTATTTTTTTTATTTTTATTTTTTTACTTTTGTTAATTTGCTTTTTTGGTTAAATAACCATCTTTATATTTGTTGTGTGTGTGATATTTTTCTTTTTATTTATTTATTCTTTAATTTTTTTAAAGATTTTTTAAATTTCTTTTTTTTTTAATTATTTAAAGTGTTGTTTATATATATATTTTTTTCTATCTAACATGTCTAAAGGGAAAGAAATAGAGTGACCGACAAACTCTCTAAGGAGGGTCTTCTCTTGGCTCATGGGCAGTGGCATATAGTTGAGTCCAGAGAAGGGTCGATTTTTGAATACTATCATCGACCATTCATAGATGTTGGGGGCCCCGAAGGCCCATGTTCACAGTTTTGATTACATTTTGATCATGGTTTTTTACTATACTTTCTACAACAAAGTCATCTCTAAAAGGACCACGAACTCAACAACGTTTTTTTCTTAGAGCACGGTATTTCAAGTTTATGGTTGCAACTTGGATTTATGGTTAGATGGCAATGAACCCAACCCACATGATTACTTTTGCTATTTTACTTTTTTATCATATATGGGATTTCCTTTTAGACAGACAACCCAGTTGGCAGTGGAAGGCAACATTGTATTTTTTGACCAAGCATATAGTGAGTCTTTCAAGATTTGTGTACTATATAAATATCATACATGGGTCTTAACCTGTAATATTTTGTAAAAACAGACTCTTGTAACAGGGCTACTTGTATGATCCTTCAGGATGGGTTATCCCTGGCAGGGGAGGTTTGATAGACTAAATGCATGACTCCTCATGCATTCTTCAGAATGTAAATTTTATTTCCTTGTGAAATAAAATTTACGCCTTTTTTTTTCTTTGGCATATATATACTTGTAAACTAAATGCATGGTTCCTCATGCAGTCTTCAGAATGTAAATTTTCTTTCCTTGTGAAATAAAATTTATGCTTTTTTTTTTCTTTCCTTGTGAAATAATATATATATATATATAAAGTCAATCCCGATAGAGTGATCAGTTTCGATGGAACTCGTTCTGCATGACGACCCAGGTTCAAAACCCGTCGCTATCGGGAGGAGACACCAAAAAAATCCAGCCATGATAAGGGTTGGTGTGGCCCAAGACAGGTGCGATCCCTAGGTGATTTTGAAAACTTAGATGCCTTTGGCTCGTGGTCTCTCAACCACAGGCTAGTCTTGTAGGTCATGGACATGCTAGCAAATAAAAAGAGTATCCTTGAAGTCTCCCTCACTTGAATTTTCCTCAATTTTAGTGTATTGACCAAAAAAAGCAGCGCCAACATGGCTCAAAGTTTTTCTTTCATATTCGATCCTTTCCCTGGAGCATATCTTACTTTAAAAAAATGAGAGTTGGAAATGTACCACACTTCCCTAGCTCCACAGTATGGTAGGTTCCCCTGGCTAGCCCCATCGAAGAATCCCCAAGAGACCCCATCTTCTAAAGAAGGAATTATTGGCTTTCTGATCTTGGGTATTTTAATCTTCTCCTTGAACTCAATTGTTATTTTCAAAATTAGGCCTACCATTACCACAGGAGGAATAAACATATATTGGAAAATACATACATTGCGAGACCACCATAGAAAATATATTAAAATAAAGGGAGAGAAACAATCTCCTTTACTACCTAGTCATCCTTCCATGATTTTAACCATTCAACCAAATCTCCACCCAAGGCATGTGAACAAATTTTTAGTCTCTTTGTTATCCCTCTCCACACCTGTTGAGAATAGGAGCATAATATGAACAAATGTTGGGTTCATTCCATGTCTTCTTTACACAATAGGCACCTGTCGGGCCCTATCCAACATCTTTTCAAACCGTTGACCCATGTTAAAATTTTATTTTCCAATGTCAACCATAACATGATATTCACCTTTAGAGGTGCCTATACTCCCCATACATAGTTCCACCATCATTTATTTTCTCCTATAGTGCTTCCTCTACTAATGACAGGTAGCCCAACTTCATTGTAAAATTGCAAGTAGATAATATTTACATTTTTCTGATATATCCTTCCCATTCCAATGCTCTCTTCCCTTCGAGCTCTAACAACTCTGTTGAATTCCGCTCACTTATCCCAATAGAATCATAGCCCCCAACCCTTGCATCCCATATTGTGAATATACCCATGTCATGTAAGGTGGTCACCAAATCATCGAAGAGTTTAAACCCCTCGCCTGAATTTACCTAAATATCCTCACTGATCTTAATTCTTTTTTTTGTTTCCCACATTCCATATTTTCCATTCCCCAATCACAGGGAAAACATTGACCATCGCTTTCCAACAAATCAAACTATTGACTATCAATTTCCTAGGCGATTAGATCCACTCCACAAATTTATTACCTGATAAATACTTTGATGTCATCACTCTGCCCCATAACATCTTATTGTGTATCAACATTTGTAAACTCTTTGTTGTTAAAAACTTGTAGAACCAAAATATGTTTTTTATGCCATAGCCACCCATCTCCTTTGGCATTGCAAGTCTCGACCATTTTACCAACGTGACTCCCCCTGCCTCCTTATGACCCAACCACAAAAAATGAAAGCACATTTTTCTGATCTTGGAGAGAATACCTTTTGGAATCTTGGCTACAGAAGCCCAGTAAACTGGGATGATACTAAAAATTGAGTTGAACAACACTAACCTCCCACCTCTTGATAACCACCGATGCACCCAAAGTGTTATCCTCACTTGAATTTTTTTAACAAGCCATAACCAATCATCATAGTGATAAGCATTTGGTTTTAGCTCGAGCCCAAGGTATTTGTTCCCATCATCATTACTCTTTCTTGCAAATGGAAGAATAACATGTGACTGCTCTATGACGCCAACCCATATTTCACTTACAACCATATTTGACTTGACCATGTTGATTTGCATGCCTATTGCAACACAAAATAAGTCCAGAATACCTTTCAAAGCTTGAAATTCTAAAACAACCCCTACACCAAAGAGAATCATGTCATCAATGAAAAATCAGATGTGTTAGAATTTCCAAAGAGGTGATTTTAAGACCTTTTAGTTGTCCATTCCTTTAGGCATTTTTTTAATAGCATGCTCAATCCTTCAACAATAACTAGAAAAATGAAAGGCGACAAAGGACACCCTTGGCGTAATCCTCTTGAGGGATGAAAAAACTGGGAAGGGGAACCATTTATAAGAACAACAAAGGAGGAAGATTCAATACAACCCATAATCCAATTGACCATATTCAAATTCATTCCCATTTGAATCAAAGCTAGCCTGATAAAGGTTCAACTAACATTATCATAAGATTTTGAAAGATCAAGCTTCATGAAAATTGAAGGGATCTTTTTCATTTAATAGAATGGAGATCTTCCTGGATTAGAGAGAGTGCATTATGGATTTGTCACTTATACAAAAATCCATATTGTTCCTCGTACATAATTTCACTGAAAATTGGCTTGAGGTGATTGGCTATGATCTTGGCTATGAGCTTGTAGATCATATTGCAATAGGAAATGGGTCTAAAATCTTCAAAGGAAGTCGAGTCTTTCTTCTTCGGAATTAAGGCTATAAATGTCAAATTGAAAGATCCCCACATTTTTTCAGATCTTTGGGATTCTTGGACCACTTTTAACAGATCGTGTTTAAGAAAGTCATATAAACCTAAGTAAAATTCAACTATTAGGCCATCAGGCCCCGAGCTCTTACTTCTTTGAAACGAGGACATTGTTGATAGGATTTCCCTGTCGAAAATGTCATCTTGTAGCAAATCATTCATATCCTCATAGAAGGATCTTGGAAAAAGTTTAATGAATTTTATGATTTTTGAAATTGAGGACCCAACCAGCTCCTTAAAGAGGTTGGAAAAGAACCCTTTTCCAACTTCGGCTATGTCTTCTATAGAGGACACCAAATGACCATTTTGGTTCTTAATTTCCCAAATAGAGTTTACTATCCTTCGATAACTTGCAAACTTATGGAAAAAATTTGTGTTATTGTCACCCTCTCTTATCCAAATCACACTGCTCTTTAGGCGCCATTTAGATTCCTCCGCTAGCAAATCTTACTTCTTTTTCAGTAACTCTCCCAAATCTATCTCATCTTCCCTGGAAAGGGTGCCTACTTTTTGCTCGATAAAAAACACTCCTATCTTTTATTCCACTTCCTGGATGAGCGTGAATGATTTCTTACTGGAAGCTTTGGACCAAAGCGCAGTGGTTTTGCAATTTTCAAGATATTGTCTGCAAAATGATGCATATATGAGCAAACTACACATTTTATGAGAGGACTCCCCAAATTAGAAATGTGATTTCTTACTGAAATCTTTGGCCCAAAGCGCAATGGCTTTTGTATTTTTCAAGAGATTTTCTGCAAAATGATGCATATATGAGCGAATTGCATCTTTGATGAGAGGACTCCACGAATTCATTACCAACCTTTTATAATCTTCCTCCTTTAACCATTCATAATTAAATTTCCAACAACATGGGAATATGATCAGAGATACCCCCTACCTCCACCCTCAAATTGAAACACCACATATTTTCAATCAACTCCTCAGATAAAAGAAATCTATCAAGTCTTTTGGCTACCATATCTATCCCCTTTCTCCCATTTCTTCAAGTTTAGGTCAATTTAGGGGGCTCCAAATCAATTAAATGATTTTTTTTATCCAATGAGGGGAAAAAAAATCCAAGGATCTTGACGAGGGAGGCCTCCCCAAACTTCCCTTAAAGAAAGAGTAAAATTAAGATCCCCTCCAAAAATAATGTTATACGAGTTTAAAAAACCATACCCACTCAACCTAATCCATAAATTGCACCAATCTGCATACAACCCATGCACATTTATCAACCTAAACATACAGTTTAAAAAATTATCCACCAACTCCACCACTATATCGTAGGAAATCAATGAAGTAGAAAGATCTATGAAACGAGGGCTCCAGGATGAGAGTAGGCCTCTAGAGAGACCCACCAAATCTAGAGAGCAAAACAACCAATCTTTTTACCAACCACAAAAAGCCTCAACCGATTTTTCCCGCTACACATAGTTTCTTGAATCATAATAAAATCCAGCTTACTTTCCTATATGAGCCTTTTAAGGGAAAGAATTTTAGGGGCGCCCCCAACCCCACGAGCATTAAAGGATAACACAATCATTTGGTAACCCTAGCCCGAGATTTCCCCGCTCTAGGGGCCTGAACTATAGTGGATTGCTTATTGCTTCTAATCTCTTTTACAACTTGGATTTGTGTTAGGGAAATTAGGGATTTCCTACCAATGTGACCATCAATACATTTATCCAAGCCTATACCCCCTGCTAAACCATCCTCTCAGCCCTTTTTAACCTTTTAATGCAAAAGATAATCATATTTTAGAGAAAACTTAGAACTGGGACAAGGTGAAGAATCCACCGAGGGAGATGGATTCCTTGGAACGACACCAGATTAGGGAGGAGACTCATGTTGAGGGGAAAGAGAAGAAGGAATCGATTCAAAAGAGTCGCTTCATGCCTCCTGAGATTGATTTGCTTCACCTGGACCCATAAGACTACAAAAAGGGGATGAGAAAACCTTTGAGATAAGAACAGTTGGAATGGACCCCAAAACCATGGGGGGAACTACAGAAACTTCTGGAGAATGTGACAAGACTGAAACACTAGGAAAAAGGTTCTTATCAATGTTCTCATCTAGAGGAACCCTTAAGAAGAGGACACCTGGAGACTCGAGACGAACATGCTTTGTACCGCTTTTCTCCCCTTATGTCGCGTCCGCCACCTTTTCCTTCTCGCTATCCATTGTTGATTGCTTTTTCTTCCAAATTTTGTTAAAGGGAACGAAATGGGATGTAAGACACCTACATTGAGTTTGCAAGTGCCCAACCTTGTGACACCCAAAGCACCGAAAAGGAACATGCCAATAATCAATTTTTTGCCTCCAGGAGAAACCACCCCACACGAGTTCAATCTCGTCCAGCAAGCCCTCCCTCATACCTACCTCAATCTGGACCCAAGCCCATTTCCTATCAATATTCATCTCCCATCCTAGCTCACAACTTATAAATTTCCCTTAGTTGTTCCTGATCGAAATGAGAGCCTCTTCTTGCCAAAACACCAAAGGGATATTCGACATGATATTGCCCAAGTAAGGGCAATATCGATAGAGTAAGGGCGTCACAAGTAAGATCAAATGATATTGCCCATTCCTTTAAATCTAGGCCCAAAAGGCCCCATCCCTAGACCTGACTGAAAACCTTGATCAAATCCACTTTCTTATTTGAAATGAAATATATCCACCCATGAGAAAGAGTATGAAAAATTAGATGATACCCCAAAAGCGTCGTCCAATTTTCATCAATCCATGATTTTAGGGCCGAAGGGGAAATGATTTTCCCACAAAACCTCGCCACTTTTTTCCTTCCCAACAAATCCATGATAGCCTCAATCTCTACAATATATCCCACCACCATTTTACGCTGCTCATTCCTCACCTTCCAACACTTCAGGTTTTTGTCTCTCTCCACATAGGGAAAACCTTTCACCTTCTCTAGATCAAACTACGAGGCATCCTTTGGCTTCAGATACACCGACATCAAGACAACTACATGCAAAGGTAATGATTGAGATATAAACATAAAATCTTACAAGCAAATTGTAAGAAAGAAAAAAGTTGATTTCATGATCTCAAGGAGAGAGGAACTAATCTTCTTGGGGAAAAATAACCCCAAGTTATTTTGGAAGGAACTTCAAACGAAAAAGAAACAAACTGAAAATAATATCACAGCCTATCAATGGTTCGAGTATGCAATGCAGCTTTATGAGAAATATCCTAAGGTGGATCCCCGTCCCTTGGTTAACACTAATACTAAGCTCTTCATCGTGCAAGAAATTGAGGCGGGTATCAAAAAGTTGGGCGTTGGAAAAGTAAAAGATTTAATTGAACTCCAAGCAGAATATCTAAAGTGGGGTTCAAAAACTCTTGCACCTCACATTATGAAAATTTTCAACAACATCATTGAGCAGGGATTCCCTACAAATTGGACAATGAGCCTAGCTATACCGCTTTTCAAGAGTGGGGATGTCAACAATCCCTCCAACTATAGGACCATAATGATAAACCCCTTGTTTGCAAAGTTATTTGGAAGTATGCTAGAAAATAAAATCAACAAGTGGGCGGAAGAAGGGGATAAGCGTGCTAAAGGGCAAGCAAGTTTCATACCTAAACATTCAATGATTGATCATAGTATAACTCTAAGGCACGTCATTGAAAAAGTGTGGGAGAGAAAAGAGGGAGCCTTTTGTTGCTTTGTCGGTTTCAAAAAAGCTTTTGACACGGTCCCTAGAGATAAGCTTTGGCATAGAATGGAGGAACTTGAGGTTCCTATACATTTTAGAGCAGTCGTCCATAGGCTATATGAGGAGGTTAAAGTCAAATTCAGAACGTCGGTTGGTATCTCCGAAAGTTTTAGGAGCGATATAGGGGTCAAGCAAGGGTGCCCATTGTCCCCTGCCCTTTTTGGTTTATATATAGACAAACTTGAAGAGTGGTTAAACTCACAGGAGGGTGATGGTGCGCTTTTGGGTGATTTTGTGATAAGGCTTCTTTTGTATGCAAATGACCTTATTCCGATTGCTAAATCCGCTCTTGGGTTGCAAGAACACTTAACTTCTCTTGAACACTTTTGTAGTACAGTGGGGATGCAAGTCAATACTAGCAAGACAAAAGTGGTGATTTTTTCTAGCAAAAGAAATCATAAGCAACACAAGTTCTACTTTGAAGGAAACACTCTTGAAGAAGTGGTAGATTACAAATACCTTGGGATTGACTTCAACAAAAATCTAAGTTGGGAAGGTTGCAGAAAGAAAAGAACTTTAGGAGGTTGGAAAACGTTCTATGCTTTTCAAAATAGGTGCAGAGAAGTAGAGCTATGGGATTGGAAGACTATGCAAACTCTCTTTGGGCTTTTAGTGATCCTGGTGGTTCTATATGGTTGTGAAGTGTGGGACAACAACACATCTGACTTACAGTGGAAGTAAATTGAGAAGATTCTAAAACGCTTGATCACAAACAAGTTTAAAATTAAAAGTTCAGTCCCTTATGATATCATGCTGAGTGAAATGGGGTTGTTCCTATTGAAGCAATTGCTATGGTGCGTCTCATAAGATATCTAAAAAAAATTGAGCAAATGGAAGACAGTCGGTGGCCTAAGGTTGTCTTCAATGACATATTGTGCAAAAGAAAGAAGACATGGATGCGACAAAATATTAAATGGCTTAATAAATGGGATATCCACTTGAACAGGTGCCCTATGAACAATAAAGAGATAAAGGCTTTTGTCATTGATAGGTTCCACAAGCGAACTTGGGATAAAGGGATCGGGAGAAAGAAAGAGTATTATATTCAAGAGTTTAACCCCACACACAATCATCATCAAAAAGTGTACATAGGGGCCAATATATCTTGGAGAGCCAAAATGCTTATTGCCCAATTAAGAACCAATTCCCATCAACTCTGTTGTGAAACTGGGCGTTGGAAAAGACCAAAAGAAGCTTGGGAAGAAAGGGTGTGTGTTCTGCTCCTCCAGAAAAGTGGAAACAGAAAAACATTTCATTTTAGAGTGTGAAGCCTTCAAAGACAGTAGGGACAACTATTTAAGTATCTTGACAACTAGCCCTTGGAATAACTTATTCAACAAGGGGACAGTGGAGAAATTGGGGGAGCTCATCATCAAGTTGAACAGGAAAAGGGATGAACTGCATAAATCAGTGTGTGAGGTGGTATGTCCTATAGGCTATTGTTAGCCTCGTGAACATTAAAATCATTTTCTTTCTTTCTTTATGGCGAGGGAGTATCCAAAGTTTTCCTCAAAATGTGTGAACCGTTTTTCTAACACAACACTCGAACTACTCCCACCTCCCCAAATTGATCACTTCCCCGGCCTCAGAATAGTTGCCCGACAATTGGGTTCCTTTGGAAAATCTAACGATCCCAAACCTGACATGTCAATTTCCTTCCCGAGCTTCTACAGTCGAATGAAGTCCTCATCGGAGGGGAAAATGTCCTCCGTACCCAATCCTTCCACATCGTCATCTTCCATATGGTTGTTGCTCATAACATTCAATTGCTATTTAAATGTGCTAGGTCTGAACGCACGACATGGGTCACATGTCTTCCACTTTCTAGATGTTGTCGCGATAAGCCCACGGTTCCAAAAGACTCCACCTTTGCCCCTCCTAAAAGTAGAGCTCGATACATCCCCTAGTGCTTTTCCCGACATCATAAACCCAATGTCACATTCCCATTCACAAAAGAGTAAGCTAACTCGGGAGCAATCTTTCCTCCCGAGTTCCGCTTTTTAGGAAAAAAATGGGCCTAAATCCAGCCAAATTTTCAGGGGTAAGCCGAGTTTCGCATGGATCAATGTTCCATGCATTCCAAAACCTTACCCTAAGGGTAGTGCCCCATTTTAAACCAACCCAGATGCTTAGAAAATCGATTGCAGTTTTGGATTGGCCGAAAATTTAAAAGCGGACCGTCGGAAAAGTAACTCGGGAGGGAAGATTGCTCCTGAGTTAGCCCACTCCATTCACAAAAAGAACTATCACCATAGGAGTTGCAAGGTAGATTGTCGCCCATCCATGATAGAGCTTCGCTAGCGTGCACACACAAATTGAAAAAAAAAAAACATAATTTATTTATAATAAACAAAATTACATTGTTCATATGTTTTAAGCTTATGGGTCAAATTTAAAGCTTGTAATTTAACCTCGAGCTATGTTTTAAGCTTATAGGTCAAATTTAAAGCTTGTAATTTAACCTCGAGCTAATTATTTGAAAGTAAATCCAACCCCTCGCAAGAGAGACCTCAAACTTTTTAAGAGATTAAAAACTACACTTACACAAACCCCAAAAATGGGTAAATTGTTACCCTCATAAGCTTGGCCCATTTCCTTAAAGAGCTTAGAGTTGCTACACAACCTTGTGTGTGAGTGTGAGTAATTAGGGCTGGGCTATGGGTGGTAGGTGGCCTACTGCAATGAGTCTCTCAAAAGGATATTATATTACAATACTACTTTTTGGGGCACGAACTAACTTACAAAGTAGATAAAAGCTAACTTGAGGAGTAAGAGCAAGAAACAAAACCTTACCACATAAACCCAAAAAGAGGTAAAGTATTACCCCATGAGTATTTATAAAAATTACAATAATGCCCCTAATAATATGGAAAAGAACAATAAATTGCACCAAAGACAAAAACTCCACTCAGAAAGAAACATAAAAACAATCCAAATTACTACAAAAAAGTTCCAATATAGACTTCACACTCATTAGGATGTTGGAACGAGATCATGAAAAGGAGGATGGTAGTATTCCTCACAATGGCCATAATGCTCCTTCTATATTCACGATTCCCCAAGAGCTAGGTAGAGCCTTTCTTTTGATAGTAAATATGTTATTTTGTTTCTGCTTCAAAGTATGGGAATCATTTGTATATAAGATCCACCCCCCACCACAACACTAAGGATTGTTCCATGCAACACCATCAAGATAAGCCCAAGGCATAGACTTATCAATATGCTCTTCACTTACCACTCTTACAAAATTTTCAGTTTTCTTTTGTTTGAGACTATTGAGAGTGTTCAAGCCCTTGGAATCAAATTGAACGAGTAGGAGGAATTTGTTTTCAAAAAGACTATAGTTTATGGTTAGCCAAATACCCCATGCGAACAACGGTACCAATTGTCAAGGTCATGGTTAAAAAAATGTTGCAATTTTAAACTTTAGGTCTATGACTCCTAGGGTTTTTGGTCCCTATGTTTTTCAAAGTGCACTAGGGTCCCTTTGTTTTTCAAAGTGCACTAGAGTCCCCATGGACCCAATGTTATATTACATTGGATTTAGTGATCTTTTTGGTCTAGACGAAGGTGGGTGGAGTTAAGGCATAATGCAAGGAAAACCACAAACAATGAAAATCCACATGGTGGAATAGTATTGCACCATGTGGTCTGCATCCAGGTCGATGAGTGGAATGCTTCTATGTATGCTTTGTTAAGGAAATTGTGACATGGGATGATTTGGGGACTCATCATGGTAGTTCATCCGTCACCACCTGGTTCATGGTGATGTTGGCGATGGCCACTGTAAGGTGTCATAGCCGACCAAATCTAGTGACGCGACAGACTAAGATTAACAAAAATTAAGCTCCATTATGTTGCACAAATCCATCCCCATACACAATGCTCGACTTATTGGGTTTTTATAATGTTTCCCAATATAAAAATCACAAGGAGGATTTGAGGAGTTACCTAGTGAAAGGAAAACAAACTAGAATCTATCTAGTATAACATAATCATGCCACATGGTTCATGGGGAGAATACTTATATTGAAAAGGGTAGAAGGACCATTACGATGTGGATCAATAAGAAATCTCTACGTGGTGAACTTGCAATTTGCCACATTATCATGGCACTGTCAGGGAAGATGACTTGTTGAGGTATTTGGACCAATCAAAGGGTGTCACATGGTAGTGATGACATCTATTGAGATGAACTCAGAGAACACGTGGAGGTTTTCAAGGACTGACATCTAGAAATAGGGCCTTGGATACTTGAAGAGATAAAAAGAACACTCACGGACCCAATGCCCTTTCACAGTTCCATTCTATAGTTGTTCAGGTCCAAAGAGCTCAACAAATTTCAAAAGTGATGTTCTTGGGTTGCACAAGTCCTTTTACGAGCCTGTTGCTAAACTTGGTTGCATATTGTAATACTTCAAGTCCATGGAATCTAGGGACATTGAAGGACATATGTTCAAGTAATACAATACCCCCTTTGAACACATGATGACATCAACACCAAGTCAACAAATACTATTAGCTCCATAAAGATCAAGGAATGAATACTACATGGCATCTCCCACAATGCTACGCCAATATGTTGATGTCAATAATACAATGTGGCAGGACACATGGATCAATCTGGGGGTGCCACATGGATGAATGACATTGGCATCATTCGATTGGTAGGGTTACTATGTTATATGTGGAAAAATTAATTGCTTCCACTTTGTTTTTCACGTCACCATTCAATGCTCCCTTTTTAAAGTAATTTGTTTCTAAGTTCGTAGCTTTCAAACTTGAACAAAGACTTTATTGAATTCCTTTGGTATTTTGGGATAGGATCCCTAGGAAAATTTTGGCCCTTGTGTTTTGAGGTGCACCTCTCCCTCCTTAGACCTAATGGTAAACTTAACATTTTTTCATAACTTTTCGGGTTTGGGCAGTGGTGTGGATTTGAAGAATTAAGGTGTAGGGACCTACAAAGTTAACAAATCATGAACCAATAAAAGCATGACACATGGTATAGAGACTCGACAAAATATGAATTCACTTGACATGTAGCTAATCAGAAAGTGCCACGTGACATGGTGATGTGAGTGTATAAAGTTTGGAAGGATAAGAGCCAATTCTAGGGTGCACAACAAGTCGATGTTGTACACATTAGACAATCCTTTTCTTCATTGAAAAATGCCTAAGTCTAAATTGAACACATTATTTAAGTCTATTTTATGATCCTTTCAGGTCCAGAACTGACACTAACTGATAGCCCTTTGTTTTGACCTTGCATAAGTTTCTTTATGGATCTGACATTTAAATTAATCCCATTTCATAGCTTTTCAAGACCAAGGCTCCAACGGATTGGGCACTTTATGTTTTGCACAATGCTAGGAAACCCCATGAACTTGACCATTGAACTAAAACACATCTTAAATCACATAAGGTACACGAAGAAAGGTAAGGGCCCTCATGGTTACGATTACAAAGGGGTATTAATTAAGGATTGCATGGCAAGCTCAAAAGTTGCCATGTCACCATGATGTTGTTATCTCCAAATTTTAACATGTTGTTGCTTATGTTCCAACATGTGGCCTTAGCAAAAGTGACCATAGAAAATGTGGCCAAGCCAAGTTGGTTCCTTTGTTAGTGTCCCTATTTCCCTTGCCATGTAAACCTTTGTATTACCCCATGGACCTAGTAGGGTCTTAGAGTTGATTTAATTTGTGGTTGGGTCCATAGTTGGACTATGTATGATACAAAACACAAAGAGCTTGATTTGTACTAGATCATTGACTTGAAGGGGCTTCAAATTAGATTGATTTCAAGGTCAAGTTTGTTAAAGGGTTTGTTAAATTAACTACATGACCGAATTCATGAACTCACAAATGTTTTTTAAATTCAATTAATTAAAGGTTGGGTCCATAAAGAAAGTTTGGAGAATGGAATAAAGAATTTGGGATACCATTGGGTTCATGGACTCAAAAGGTCTTGTTATTTAGATTTAAAGGTATGTTGGGTACATAAATAGAGTTGTACAACCCAAGATGCAAAGCCCTGGAATTTCTCTGCTCAAGGGACCTATTGACCTAACCACATTGAAGGATTTTTTGAAGTTTGGATTTCTAGCCATGTAAAATCATAAGAAGAAGAAGTCAATGAGATTGAAAGATAATCCATGATAACTGCAATGACCCATGAAATCCCATGTGGCAGCCATATCAAAACCACGTGAGCATGAGTCAATGTCATCTGGCCACCATGTCGTCCAATCATTTACTACCATATGGCAGTGGGCCCACTATAGTTTAGGTTTATTAAATAGGATATTAGATCCATACAAAATAGAAAATAGATGGTAAAAACTTGTTTGCCGTATGAAACCAAAATGCCCTTAGATTTTGGTTACAAAAAGCATTGAGTCCATGTTGGAACTTATGCAAGTCAAAATAACATAAAATTTAAGACTTATCTAGGGTTATGCACTTGAGAGTTCTATAATGCATGCGTCAATGACATTTCGAGTTTGGTTCTTAGTAAAATATGCAATGTGCTAGTGTTAAGTGGCTCTCTCATAGCCCTCCAAGAGCCCAATTAAGTTATGCTTTGCAGATGTCAACAAGATCCTATTTGTTAGGACCCCTTGTTGTCATCAATGCCACCATCATGTATGATGTGGCCCATGGGCAAGTTTCATGTGGCATGCTCTTGTGTGTTTAGAGAATCGTAAGGTTTGTCCACTCCTTGGTTCTCCCTTTCGAATCCCCTTGCCTTTCCACTTGGACCCAAAATATTAATATGCAAGACATACATTGCAAACTTGGACTTGAAAATTTATAAAGTGAAATTAAATAATGCATTGTATCTAGGGACTAAGTTATGGAAGTGCATAAAACAAAGAACTTAGAGTCCCCCTTGAATGATGGACTTGAATTGTTTATTAAATGTAATTAAATTTGTTTCAAATCTAGACAGAGGATGTATAATTTTTTGATGAAGAGCAATAGCCATGGAATTTTTTTTAACTTGCCATGTTAGTGTTTGAGATTATTGGGGAAATGTGTTAGTGTCCTTTTCACCATCGCCACATCAACCTTTTTCTTTCCTCGTGGACTTGACAATATAGCTGTTTTAATTCAAGGTTGGGCTTGTAGCAAAACTTTTCTAGCAACTAAAACACAAGACTTGCTCTATCCAAGGTCATGGACCCAAAGGGACTTCAAAGTATAATGAATTTGAGGCCAGGGCTGTAAAATGATTTGTGAAATTTATAAAACATAAAGTGCTCACATAACCCAGATTCATGACCCTCCAAGATTATTATTTAACCTAGTGAAATAATGGGTCCAATGCATACATCATTGCTTTTGAGCTTGTAGTGGTCCTTTATTAATGCTCTTGTACCCTTACAATGAGAGCAATTGGACTTCCATGTGACCCTAAAGTGATATAAATTTTGCTTGATTCACGATCAACGTCATAGGAGAATTTTCATTGTTCTTAAAGCATAAATATTTCAATCCACGTGGACCTATGACCATGAAAAACAATACAAATAAAGCAAATCCATTAGTCAGGTTCAGAGTACGATTTGCATAAGTTCTAAAATAGAAAAAGTCCAATCCATCCATGTACTTGGACTTGAAAACTATAAACCATAAGGGATTTAGAGGTTGGACATGTATAAGAATTGTTGCTAGTATCAAAACATGAAGAAGGTTAAACATTCTACCATTTAGACTTTTTTCGGTTTTTCATTACGAGAATTTGATAAGGTAATCTTTACATAAATTTCAAATTTGAAATAACAAAATTATTGTTTTTGAGCATATAAATGGATTCAATACCCTCGAATATGCAATTGCAATGTGCAATGTTAACATCCAATATGCGATTTCATCAATCCAAAATAGATTTCATGACAAAAATGCTAGTATCTTTTCTCATTATTTTGAGCAGTCCTAAAAAAAATCATTTTATAACCTAAAATTATAATTTAATTTGATTATAAATAATAAATTGCCAAATGCAAGTCCCTTGTCCCACAAATAAGAGGGTCTCATAGACCAATTATCTAGCTTAGCTGTGAACTTAAATTTAAATTATTATTATTATTTTAATAAAATGCATAAACGTAATTTCATTAAACATAAAATCGTGTTCATAAATTTCTTAAAAAATATCCATGAAAAGGCCGTGAGAGTTCCATTTTATCTCAACCTCGATATTTATGGAAGATCTTCAATTTAACCAGAGTCATTTAGGTTCAGAGTTTTCTTCAGTCCTATGTGGTAGGCCCATCCGTTTGCACTATGAGTTTTTGCCAGGTCAGCGGTTCCAATCTATTTCAGGTTCAGAGAACGTATGTTCCACCGTTATTTCGAGATATATCTCGAGACTAGACCACTATCTAGCGACTGTGCTGGCTTCATCCAATCCTCTCGATTGGAACAAGACAATGTGGGCCAAATGAAGAAAACTGAAAACTCAAAGACTTTGAACAGGTTTTCAAAACTGGAAACACTGCAGTTAAACCCTCCCTTGTATTTCCCAGTAGCACGCGGAGAGTACCGTTGAGCTAGGATCCGGGGAAAAAAAGTGAAAATCAGAGCGTTGAACCATGGAGGCAGTAGTTATCGACGCAGGTTCGAGTCTTCTCAAGGCAGGCTTTGCTATACCCGACCAGGACCCATCCATGGTATTTTCTCTTCTCCATTGCTGCATTTAGTATATGATTTATTGCACTTCTTACCGAAATCCCTCCACCGGATGGTTTAAATTACTATATTTCATAGCAATTTATTTGGTTATCCGCATTTGCTCAATCTTTCACGTATAAGTTTGAGACTATGCTCTAGAGTTGTGCCCATTTTCAGGGTATTGCTACGGAAACGATTAATCTCCAAATGGAACAAAGACTTCATTTGAATATTCTGTCACTATATTTCTGTTGACGTTTATCGTTTCCCTTGTGTTGATGTTCCATGTATAATTTAAAATTCTTATCCTGTGTTCGCTTAAGCCGTTGCTCGACATCTTTGGGATGCTCACGGTTCCCATTTTCTTTGTTTGCCTGCCAAAGCGAAGTTGTGATACCATTAATCTTGGAACAACAGATGGGAAGTTTGTGGAATGACTTCAACTTGGATGCCTAGTCGCACAGACACATCTACACCCAACCTGGGTCTGATATGCAGCTCGAGGTTACTGGATATATATATGCTTAAGCTTCGCAACCTCGAAGACCCAGGTGGATATTAGACATAGGTTTAGATGTTTCTGTGCTAGTGTCCATATCAATACTGCCAGAGTGCGGAGTGAAGCGGAAGCGGGAGTGGGAGTGCCATTTTCCAAAAAACCGGGAGCTTTTTTTTATATATTATATATATTTAATTCATAGATATTAAAAAAACGTGCAGATTACCAAATTAGTTACAGGAATATGAAAACATACATATTTGTGCTACTTGTAGATGAATATTACACTATAAGTTAGAAATGTCATCCATAAATTAGTAGCAGGAATATGCAAACATACATATTTGTGCTACTTGTAGATGAATACTACACTATTATGAAGTTAGAAATGTCATCCACAATGGATTAATCATTAGAGCATCAACCATTTTGGATACACTACACAGATAACATTGACCATCTAGCAGTTTGCCAAATTACAAACAAACAAAGTTTTAAAGCAGACAATAGGAAGTAGACTATGAAGTAGATTGTAGGTGTTTCAACAACTCTCTGCAGAAGAAGTGTCCATAACTTTTGAAAGTACTTGTGTTGCTAAACGTTGCAGCTACTGGGTAGAACCCCAGTGAATAGTCAACATCTTTAACTTAAAGCTACGGGTCATGTCATTTAGTTTTCACTGGAACACCAATCTTGGCAACTCCTCTCCAACCCTAGCAAAAACCGTTTCCTAGGTCCATTCAAGACCATTTAATTACTTAATTGCAGGAGGTACCTATTTAATAATATTACACCTACCAGTCTAGACTCGATATAGCAAGATGATAATAAACTTGGATGCCTGTTTTTTCCCTGCGAGGGTATATTTAATAAATATTAATTCTTCAGGGGGAACATCTTTAGTTACTTAATGTTAAATTTCATGACATGGTAAGCAGAGATGCCTCAGAAATATAATCCTAAAGCTAGGAATCCAAAATCTGATAAGTTCCCATCAAAACAGTAAAATCTGAATGCTAGATCTACAAACACATAAGTCTGAAAATACAAACAATGGATAAAATCTACAACACTCAATCACATCTATCTTTTATTCACTGAAATAAATAATTACAATGCAATAGCTCAACACCTAAATTGTCTCACCAACCCATTGGTGCGCCCTGAGTCTCTTTTATAGAACAGGAGATGAAAGGGAAAACCAATGCATTTAGTCACATCTAGAGAAGCGTCCCAACTTACAGAAAATATCCCAACCCTAGTGCGCCCTAATGCATGGATAAGTGTTAGAATAAAAGAGATGTGCTTGTTTTTCCATAGACAATATCTCAATATTGTCACCCAACGATAGGCTCGCAGCCACCCCCGAGCACTATAACCTTGACAGATAGAATAATTCCGGAAGCAGTACCAGACCCAACAGATAACCAAGAGATAGCATATTTCTCTTTCTCCAAGAATAGCGCACCAAATAGAAAGTCCATAAACCACAAACCAAGACCAAAATCCCAGTTGCAGTAGCTGCAACTGCACTCCTTCTCCAAACTTGCGCACCACTTGTCTTGTGTGAGTTGTGAGAGTGTGAATGACCAAATGAGCTCAAGTGCCCTCTATTTATAGTGCTCTTTGTCTCCTATCCAGGCTGACTTCTTTTAGAGGCCAATACTTAAATATTAATTGTTTTAATGGGCCGACATGTCTTCTAGGGTTTCTATACATCTGTTTAGGGTTTCTCTAGCTTCCAAAACATTCTACTCTGGTAAGAGGTTATACATGGAGGTTAATACCTCCCGCAACTACCATAATATCAACACTCCCTCCTATCTAGGGAGGTATTAAAGGCAATGGTCTTGAGCACAAACAAACCATTCAATCGGTAGCATCATCATAGCCATGCAGACTATCTCATGATCACGTAGATCAACTCACGAGCGACATCACCACTATCAATATCATCTGATAGCCTCGACTATATCATCTTTTGAAGCCATACTCCATCTGAGTAATCAGGCATGATGTTGAATAAGTCATTTACTCAACAAAGTGATACAAGGACCATTCTTCTATTCCGGACATATGTTTTAGAAGAATAGCTGTCCCAACAGATGCTGAAAGGCCTGCAATGGGCTACAAGGATCATTCTTCTAATCCGGACATACGTCCTAGAAGAATAACTGTCCCAGACCATTTTCCCTCTGGCCACTATTGTGAACTCAGGGAAAATGTTTGTCCTGTACCAATCTCTCCACTCTGGTCACTACTGTGAACTTAGGGAGACAAACCATTCTTCTAATCCAGACATACGTCCTAGAAGAATAGTTGTCCATGGTACATCAACAATTTGTCAACCTGGACCATTCTCCACAGGGAGAATGTCTGTCCACCAACAATCTTTCAACCTGGACCATTCTCCACAGAGAGGATGTCTGTCCACCAGCAATCTGTCCTACCTGGACCATTCTTCGCCTGGAGAATGTCTGTCCATCAACACACTGACTATCCATCTAGCTGTCGATCATCTCCAACACTAGTGGTAGTCTCTATGGCAATCAAAACAATGCCATTCAATAGAACACCACTCTGTCTATACATAGTAGTATACAACTACTATCCAGTGGTACACAACCACTCCTAGTAGCACACTGCTACTAACCAGTGAAGTACATCCACCACAATAGCATACAACTATTGTCGAGAGACATACAGTCTCCACAACAATCATATCATCTGATATCAACTTGCATAACAATATCATGATACAAACTAAGTCATCTGGGCCATTCTTCCACTCACATCTGTGAGATCTGGAAGAGTATCTGCCCTTGGAAAGTTAAACATCATCCATGGGCTATTTGGATTATTCTTCTCAAGCATAGAAGAATAACTGTCCCTGATTTTTGAACTTGGACCATTCACCTAATTGGGCCATTCTTTTGGCACTAATCACAGTGCAACCTGGAGAGAATGAGTCTGCCCTAGGGAATGACTGTTCCTGATTGCTGAACCTGGACCATTCACCTAACTGAGCCATTCTTCCGGCACTAATCACAGTGCAACTCAGAGAGAATGAGTCTGCCCTAGCGAATGACTGTCCGGACCATTTCCTATGGAAATGACTGTCCTGCACCAACCTCCTATAATGAACCATTCTTCAAAATTGCTCACAACTGTGAACTTCGAAATAATGACTGTCCGGAGAGGCGGACCATTATGCTTGACCACTACTCAGAGTGACTACCAAGAAGAATGACTGTCCTAGACCATTCCCCCACACTGGCCACAAGGGGAATCACTGTCTATGGTACATCAACAATCTATCGGACCATTTTCATTACGAAAATGACTGTCCGATCTGGACCATTTTTTGAACTGGAAAATGACTGTCTGTCAGAAATCTTGGGCCACTTTTCGAACTGAAAAGTGATTGCCCATCTTGGACCATTTTCCAAACTGGAAAATGACTGTCCATCAAGAATCTTGGACCAGTTTCCGAACTGGAAAGTGACTGCCCAACCTAGACCATTTTCCAAACTGGAAAATCACTGTTCATATATCAATAACATATCAGTGCTCCCTCCCAACCTGGGTGTAATCACTTCCCTTTCCAATAAGGAAGTCATCTCCACGAGTCCAACTTGTCCCTTAAGTATGCAAACTTTTCATCTTGGACAGAGGCTTTACTAAAATATTTGCTATCTGCTCATCAATGGAGATATACTGGAGAACCACTTCTCCCCTTTGGAATTTATCACGGAGAAAATGGTACTTGATCTCAATTTGCTTCGACCTGTTATGGAACTCCGGGTTCTCTGAGAACTTCACACATCTCTTGTTATCACAATATATCACGGTCAAATCTAGCACCTGATCAAGCAATCCAAAAACCATCTTATGGAGCCACACTGCTTCCGTACAAGCATCACAAGCTACAATATACTCTGCTTCTGCAGTGCTGCGTGCAATAGAATTATGTTTCCTGCTAGCGCATGATATTGTGGAAAAGCTTAAACTGAAACATATTCAAGAAGCACTTCTTCTGTCATTTGCACTCCCTGCCCAATCTGAATCAATAAATCCATGCAGTTGTGTATCATAACTCAAACGTTCCATGAAGATATTTTAAGGCATGCTTTGTAGTTATTCAATTTTCATGGCTAAGTTCCACTTGGAACTATTTTCACAACAAAGCAAATATCCGACTGAGTATTCTCCAAATACATTAACGAGCCATTCAATTGTCGTTTCAGGGACGGGTCTACTGGATCAAAGTCTCTCATCTTCTTCAGATCTGTCATCATGGGAGTTTGCCATAGATTTGCAATCCATCCTGGACTTCTGAAGAAACATTTCAATACACTTCCTCTGTCATAGGAAGTTTTCACCATGCTTTTGTTATACATGAGAGGCTCTGCACCAGGTTGCTTGAATCCATACAAGGTCTTCTTCTATCTTCATACATGGGTCTCTTTTTGGTATACCTCAAAACCTTGAGGTTGTTCTTATATGCTTCTTCTTTAATTACTTTATTGAGAAGAACAGTCTTTACATCCATCTGATGTAAACTCCAACCTATGGATACTGCAAGAGATATAATGGCTCAGGTAGAGGTATACTGGAACAAGCTGTCATCATAGTCTTCTCCCTCCTTTTGGGAGAACCCTCTAGCCTTGAATCTCGCCTTGTATCTATCAATGCTTCCATTTATAAGTCTTTTTCACAATTTCTCACATACATTGTTCTTCATCACAACTTCCTTCTTCAACATTGGAGTCCATGGAATCTTCTATAGATTCCATGCCCTTCCTTCCCGAAGGTTCCAACTTCTTCCTTTCGCCATAGGAACATAAATGTAGATGGACAACCAAGGATATTCAAGGCTTCTTTTCGAAGAAGACTTCTTCTAGAGTCAAGCTGAACATGTGCTACTTATCATGGCTGCTACTTCTAATGAAGAACATGGACAGATACTTCATAGTATTCACGGATTCTTCAATGGATCATATTATTGGGGATTAGCTCTCTCCTAATCCTGACTTCATGCTTGAATGAGCAATATGCATGCTCTTCTTTTGGAATTCTGTAATCAACTCCCTCCATCTGAGAGAGTCCATGCTTCCGTCTGCATCCTTCTTGCTTTCTGCAAAGTTTCACAAGTTTATTCTAGTTTCCTCTTGATTACTGACTTCTTTTTGAGTTTGACTCCCTCTAAGTCTCTTCAAGTTTGTTTCTATTTGTTCTGATTGCTTCCCATCTGGTAGTTGTTGCAAGCATTGTGTCATCCTTATGAACTTCTTCTATGACAACTTCTGCAAAGATTGTTCATCAAACATATTTAACAAGGGTACCTGCCCGGAACAAGAACAACAAGAGCAAACAAGAAATATCTCTCTAGAGGAAATGTTAGTTCATCTTGAAAACAAGTACAATAGGCATCTATATCAATGGTATTCATATGCAGTCAAGTATTCATTGCACCTAGCAATAAAAGAACCTTTCAAACACTGTTTTTGTAATGTAGCAACTATCACCCTTGATATATACAAATTTGGAGCTTAACAATTTAATCAAACCTGGAACTTGAAGCCTCACTTGCTATGGAGGGTGCGCTTGTTCTTCTGAATGCACTGAATCCAAGATTAGAGCTTGGACAAGGTCTCTAGTACTTTCCCTGCAAACACACTCATGTTTTGCTAGATGATATAACTTGGATAGTATATACAAGTGCATACCTTTGAAGTCTTGTAGCATTGTCCAGCTTGTCTTCCAATCTGAAATTAGATATCATCTTGACAAGAAGAGATTATAAACTGAATCAGAAGATTCAATGATTAGAACAAGCTAGAAACTCTAGAATTTCAACTTTGACCACAAAATCAATTTGACCAGAAGTCAACCTTTGACTTTGACCAAAAATTCAAACCTGATGTTTTTGCTAGCTAAGGGTACCAAGAGGTGCGCTAGGCTAGGGCGCACTAGGATGTCAAGGAATTAGGTCAAATGCTTCACCAGAAGTGCGCAAACACAAGGGTTAGGGTTTGTTGCAGCTGCATAATCAAAAAACCTAGTTGCAGTTGTAATTGATGCCACAATGAGCTTTAACAAATAACTTCCCAATCTATCTTCCAGTTGTTAGATTGTTTGAAGATAGTGTGGGCCCATAACCTGTTAGAATAAAAGAGATGTGCTTGTTTTTCCATAGACAATATCTCAATATTGTCACCCAACCATAGGCACGCAGCCACCCCCGAGCACCATAACCTTGACAGATAGAATAATCCCGGAAGCAGTACCAAACCCAACAAATAACCAAGAGATAACATATTTCTCTTTCTCCAAGAATAGCGCACCAAACAAAAAGTCCATAAACCAGAAACCAAGACCAAAATCCTAGTTGTAGTAGCTGCAACTGCACTCCTTCTCCAAAGTTGTGCACCACTTGTCTTGTGTGAGCTGTGAGAGTGTGAATGACCAAATGAGATCAATCGTCCTCTATTTATAATGCTCTTTGTCTCCTGTCCAGGCCGACTTCTTCTTTTAGAGGCCAATACTTAAATATTAATTGTTTTAATGGGCCAACATGTCTTCTAGGGTTTCTATACATCTGTTTAGGGTTTCTCTAGCTTCTAGAACATTCTAATCTGGTCAGAGGTTATACATGAAGGTAAATACCTCCTGCAGCTACCATAATATCAACAATAAGGTCACCTCTATAGAATGCCCTGCACAGGATAATGCTGTGTTGAGTAGAACATCAATTGGAGTGGATTGAATGCATGAACTCAAGCGATAACTCTCTTAGGGATCTGCGTCGTCTAAAGAATGCCAAAATCCCACATGCACTAGGATCTGCACCTTACCTAATTGAAGATAGAAAATTCTAAAGATTGTGCATGCACCTCACTTACTCTATTGACTACCTACAACTACCGTTGTGCCCTAGAGAATCCTCTAGTGTACCCTCTCTCCATCACATGTTGCTTACGCAAGGATCAAAGTATTATTACTGTTGAATCCACTGGTACACTGGATCGTCTCATCATGTAGTGCCACAATTGAAGGAGAACACATAAGGAGCAATAGGTAAAGAAATCAACACTTCAAACTCTCTCTGTCAACGATTAATCTAAACATGATACAAAGATAGTAGGTTAGGAATTTCTCCTTCCTACTTTCAACTGTCGTTACAAGTATGGTACCTCATCAATACATATTTTACATATAACAAAACACATCGCTCCACAAGCTGACTATCAAGCATAGAGTGCACAGATTTCATATGATAATAACCAAGATGTGTAAGAAACTAGGTGGAAACCCATGGGCCATGCTTAGGGCTAGTCCTTTCCAAACTTTCCTCAGATTGGAACATTTAACAAAGTCATTCTAAGAACCATAATCATTTATAGCAAGGAGCTATACAAGGTGTCGAATCAACATATGTCACATTATCTTAAATGTTATGACGCATCATATCACATTGTCCATTTTCACATCTGGTTATGTTCTATAGGGATGCTTGTAGATAACCTTTTTTTGCTAAAAAAAAAACTTTGCATGGCCAATCTATCTTTTGGTTATTAATTCTATGTAGTGGAACATGTATGGCGGGAGTGTCCAAGAAGTGCCGCAAGAGTGTGTAGGGAGTTCCACAGGAGCAGAGCGGGAGCGCCATAAGAGCGTGGGTGAAACGAGGAGAGGGAGCTGTTAGAATTTTAGGGAAAAAGAAAACAGAGATATCTTTTCAAAATTGATCACTATTGTACATACAGATTAACACTTAAAAACAAAAAATCTGAAGTAGATGAAATACTGAAAACACAAATCTGAACATGCTAAAGAGAGCGGACTTTAACTAGGACTGATCATGAACAGAAAATAACATTTCTGAATATTAACCTACACTAGAAACAGATGTAAACATTAGTAGAATCAGATCTTAACTTTACCTTAGAAGAAATCAATGATAGAGGTACCTGATGTGATCTGTCCTCTTTCTTTATGCTCAGACAAGCTATGAAGGTCATGGATCAAACCCTCAAGGGTTTGATCTCATCATGATCTTTAAGTGGACAGTATACCAAGAAGAGCTCAATGATAAATCAGCCAGAGAAATGCTGATATAGAAAACCCCAAAGACCACAAGAAGGCTCAACCAAAACTGTCCAAGATGAACTGTAGTGCAAAACCCTCAAGGAAAAATTTGATAAACTACAGTAGAAGGGTTACACAGGTGGCAGCCAAGGAGAAACACCCACAGCAGCCTAGAAGAAACTCAGCGGCAGCCTGGAGAGGTGAAGGGAGGAGCCAAAGGGCTGCCTAGGAGGCAGTGACACCCTTAAAGCACACAGCGGCAGCAAGAGGAGGGGCCAAAGGAAGGCCGCAGCACCTACAACAGCAAGAGGAAGGTCCGCGGCACTTACACAGAGCAGTAGTGAGGTCCGTGGCACCAATACCCAGCAGAAGGAAGACAATACACCATAAAAGAAGATCCCAGCCAGCAAGGAGAAAAGGCCTAAGAGGCCACACCTTAAATCAGAAGAAGATAAACCACCAAGGAGGCCGTACCCCCAACACAAGAGCCAAGCTGAGGTAGCCGCAGAAAATCAGACTAGAAGAGGAGAGAAAGTGAATGTAATAATGAGAGAGGGGTAGGTCTTTATTTATAGTTTAGGAAGGGTTAGAAATTAGGTTTAATTAAAACCTAAAAAATTAAAATAAATAATAATTAATATTTTTAATTAATTAAAAATATTAATCATAAAGTCAAATAAGTGAAAGTGACTTATAGAAGACCAACACAACATCAAGCAAGATGGAGAAAGAGATTCAAGCAAGGGGAGGCTACAAGACAAGGTCAAGGGGGTCTTCTTCAATGGCAAACTGTCCACATAAGTCTCATGATAACTTATAAGCTTATATCATCCCTGCATAAGAGGAGAAACCAATGATGTGGTCATATCCATCTTCTAGCTGCTCCTAGGTCTCATGGACCATCTCGGGAGGGAAGAAGAAGATCACACATCATCACATCTTGGTACACAACCAAGAACTACTTGGTCTCAGATCGGGATACCCCAGAACACATTTGGGGGCCCTAGAACACATCTAGGGTCTTTCATCCACCAAGGTACAAGACCAAGGATCAACCCAAGCGTTTAAGCAAGGATTCCCTGGAACACATCTAGGGGCCCTAGAACACATCTAGGGACTTACATCATCAACCACCAAGGAACATATCCAAGGATCACTCCGAGTACCGAGCAAGGATTCCCTGGAACACATCCAGGGGCCCTAGAACACATCTAGGGACTTACATCATCAAGAAACACATCCAGGGGCCCTAGAACACATCTAGGGAAGTATGCGGTTGAAATACTAAAGAGATTTGATATTTTGGAGTGCAAATCCATGAATACACCCATGGAAACAAAGTTGAAGCTCCTCGTTGACACTTCGTTAGAATTAATTGATGCTACATTGTACAGACAGATCATTGGATCGTTGATGTATCTGACGAACGCCAGGCCAGATATATGTTTTGTTGTGAACACCTTGAGTCAATTTCTGGTAGAGCCCAGATGTGTTCACCTGGTTGCTGCAAAACATGTGATGAGGTACCTTTAGGGTACATTAGATTGTGGTCTCAATTATAATGGAGATCATGACTTCAGACTAAGTGGTTATATCAATTCAGATTGGGTTGAAAGTGTCTTTGACAGAAAGAGCACTTCAGGATGTTGTTTTAGTCTGGGGCCAGCCATGATCTCATGGCAGAGTAGGAAGCAATCAAGCATTGCTCTCAGCACGACAGAAGCAGAATACATTGCTGCATGTTCCGCCAGTTGTGAAGCCATATGGCTTCGAAAGTTGTTGACAGGTCTATTCGATCTGGAGATGGAAGCAACCATGATCCTATGTGATAACCAGAGTTGCATAAAGATGATAGAGAATCTCGTATTCCACGACAAGTCAAAACACATAGAGATCCGATATCATTACATCCGTGATATGGTGCAGAGGGGAGCCATAAAGCTTCAGTATGTTAGCACGGATGAACATGTTGCTGATGTGTTGACCAAGCCTCTATCTCGTGTAAAGTTTGAGCACTTTCGAGATAAGCTTGGTGTAGTCCGAAAGGACCTCCCTCGAAAGGGGGAGTAGTGTTGTGAGGCCAACCTCGTGCTGAAGATTTCCAGCTTCTTCCTGATGTTGTTGTGATGCCAGCCTCATGGTGAAGATTTCCAGTTTTGTGCTGATGTTGTTGTGATGCCAGCCTCGTGGTGAAGATTTCCAGCTTCGTGCTGATGTTGTTGTGATGCCACCCTCGTGCTAAAGATTTCCAACTTCGTGGTGATGTTGTTGTGATGCCAGCTTCGTGCTGAAGACTTCCAGCCTCGTGATGATGTTGTTGAGATGCCAACTTCGTGCTGAAGATTTCTAGCCTAGTGCTTATGTTGATGATGCTCTAGCCTTTGTGCTGTGATGCTGCTGTTGTTGATGATGCTCCAACCTTTGTGCTGTGATATTGCTTTTGTTGATTTTGTATCAACTTTGTGCTGGTATTGATGATGATGTATTATGTTGATGCAGATGATGATGATGCCATTCCAGCTCCCTGCTGTGAATGATGATATTGATGATGAGAAAAACTTTCGATGATTTATAGATATGCCAGTCAGTGTTCCAGATGCTGTTGATGTTGTTGCCCTCTCTCTCTCTCTCTCCTGATGATGTTGTAGAATACCCTTCTTGTTAAGGGTGAGTGTTGAAATATTGTAACTACAAAGAGTATTCTATTTATTATTGATTTATTATTCATTAGATCAATCCTCTTTTATGGATTGATCATGTCGGGCATTGTAATTGACCAAATCCCCTTTTGCGGATTGGTCAAACCCTAATTGTATTATGCAAATTAAGAAGTCGGCCCCCAGGTAATGTAAAGTGGTTTTAACCACTTAGAAGACAAGTCGGCCCTGCCCAGCGAAGAGACACCTTTTCAACACCTGCCAGGTTGTATAAATAAAGGAAGCCAACGCCTCATTTGTTCACTCACTCAACTCACTCATCTAGTGTGCAAGTTTGAAGGAAGTTGCAGTTACCGGTTGCCGGAAGAAGGAAGAGAGAGAGGCACATTGCTTAGTAGAGGATATTCTCTAGTGTTTGGTTTTTCTCTAGGATATTCTCAGGATATTCTCATATCATGACGCAAATGATGATATAATTTGATGCCAGGAGACTGTTGTACTGCATGGTGATAGCTTGTGTAGTTATTAGTTGATTGCAGTGGAGACTGTGTTTCTGGACAATAACTATGTGCTACTGTGGTGGATGTATTCCACTAGTAGTGACTGAGTGTCACTAGATAATAGTTGTGCACTACTAGGAGTGGTTGTGTACCACTGGATAACAGTTGTGTACTGCTATGGAACGACACTGTTGTGATCTATTGGATGTCATTGTAGTAACTACGTACTACTACCTGATTTCCATGGAGACTACCAATAGTGTTGAAGGTGTTTCCTAGGTTGGTGTGCCAACTACTAGTGTTGGAGGTGATTGCCAGCTAGATGGATAGTGATGATGATGCTCGTGAATTGATTTGCGTGATCATGAGATAGCCTGTGTGGCTATGATGATGCTACCTGTAGAATGGTCTGCAAGACTACGTGAGCCTTGCCCATACCATGTGAAATGGATGGATGTGTTTGAGACCATTACAGTTAATACCTCCCTAGCTAGGAGGGAGTGTTGATATTATGGTAGCTGCGGGAGGTATCAACCTCCATGTGTAACCTCTGACTAGAATAGAATATTTTGGAAGCTAGAGAAACCCTAAACAGATGTGTAAAAAGTTAAAACCCTAGAAGACAAGTCGACTCAGTAAAATAATTTATATTAAAGTATTAGCCTCTAAAAGGACAAGTCGGCCCAGACAGGTGACAAGAACCACTATAAATAGAGGGCACTTGAGCTCATTTGTTCTCACTCACCTCACTCACTCTCTCAAGTGTAGCACAAGTTTGGAGCTGTAGCTGCAAGGATGGAAGGTGGATCCTCTGGGGTGATTCTTGGTCTCTCTCACTCTAGCGCTATCTAGCCTAAGATATGCACCCTACCTTCTAGTATCTCTTGGTGGTATTCTTGGTGACATTCTTGGTGGTATTCTGATATTCTTGGTAACTGCAACTACAACTGCTGCAACTGCAACTGAGTATTGTTCTTTTTCTGTGGTTTTGGGACTTTTTGTCTGGTGCGCTATCTTTGGAGAAAGATGCGCTCTCTTAGTTATCTGTTGGTTCTAGTGTTGCTTCCAGAATCATTCTATCTAGCAAAGGTTATGGTGCTCGGGGGTGGCTGTGTGCCTATGGTTGGGTGACAATATTGTGATATTGTCTATGGTAAAATGAGCACATTGAAATATTCTAACAAGGAGGTTTCCTTGTTCTATAGAGGTTGTCATTTTCTATTTGTAGGAATCCCTTGCTATGTTGTTGCTGGTTACTTTTTCATGTAGGTGCGTGATTAGTGGCTTAGGACATCATCCACCAAGGTCTCAAAACCATGGAGGACCCTCTCCTGAAATCTTCATCATTTTGCCAAGAGTAAGTTGGATCCAAATCCCTGACTGTAGCAAGTAAATGGTCCAAGGAATTTAATCTTTTGCTCAAATATTTCTTGCCTCTGTGGTTGTAGCTTGCCCCTTTCCCTCATGTAACTTTTTAATTGTCTCATAGAATCAATAATTATTTCATTGGAGAATCAACTGCATGATCGCCTCTTTGGAATACAGGGATGTGCTTCTTGCCCAATTGCTCTATAAAGTTTCAAAACCATTATTGTGTGACCAGGTGCCTGCTTTAGCACATATTAAACTTATTGTAGCAAACACATCAGATTCTTCTTTCTAGGTTGTGCAAATCTTGGTGGTTGCTCCATGTACACTTCTTCATCTATCCATATGCATTCATCTGGTGCACTTTCTAATGAAACTACACTACGAGAGCTAACACAATTTGAATAGTGTTCCTTTTGGATACTGGCATGAAGTTTTCTTCATTAAAGATTCCTTCTTTATGTGCTTAGCATTTGCTATAAATCTCACCTTATTCTTGTTCACTGTTCCATTTGATTTATACTTTGTTTTTTACACCCATTTGCAACTTGCTGCTTTCTTGCCTTCGAGTAATTCGGATTCCACCAAGTTCCATGTCTGATTCTTTTGGATTGAATCCATCTTTTCTTTAATGGCTCTTCACCACTTTTCCTTTTGCGCCGCTTCTCATAACTTTGTGGTCCTTCTGCACTCATCATTGGAGTCATTAGTGCAAAATTAATTGGAATTAGCTTGTACAGCCACATGCTTTTCCTAGGTTGCGCATTTTTCTTCCATGCACTTTCAGCTAGATTTTGCCTTATGGTTTTCACACCATCTGTGTTATCTGGTTCTGCACGTAATTCTTAATTGGACTTCACATTCCATTTCAGTTTCTTCTGCACTGTTTTAATTTGTTCATATTCTAATTCTTTTGTCTCTTATTTATCTTCAATAAATTCTAGATATATCAGTTCCAACACACTGTCAAACTTTTTAGGTTCTTTCATAGTCATTGTCCCTTCATTGAAGATAACATTGCGATTCTTTAGCAACTTTTGGTCTTCAAAATACCATAGTTGATATGATTTTGACTGTTCATCATAACCCATCAACATACACTTGTACCCTCTATTTGCTTGTTTTGAACTTTGCTGCTCCTTTGGAATATGCACACATGCATTGCTTCCAAATACACGCAAACGCATCATAGTAGGTTTATGCCCACTTCATGCTTCTTCTGTGGGCATATTCCACGCAACCTTTGTTGGACTGCAACTGATCCAGATACGACATGTAGTTAGTTACCTCTGCCCAAAATTTGTGATTTCATTGGTTATGCTTCATTGTATTCAACACAATGTCTTGAATGACAAGATTTTTGCACTCTACTATGCCTCTTTGTTTAGGTGCATAAGTAGCGAACTGTTTATGAATACCCTCCTCGTAATGATTTTCCCTCGTGTAACTTTTTAATTGTCTCATAGAATCAATAATTATTTCATTGGAGAATCGACTGCATGATCACCTCTTTGGAATATAGGGATGTGCTTCTTGCCCAATTGCTCTATAAAGTTTCAAAACCATTATTGTGTGTCCAGGTGCCTGCTTTAGCACATATTAAACTTATTGTAGCTTACACACCAGATTCTTCTTTCTAGGTTGTGCAAATCTTGGTGGTTGCTCCATGTACACTTCTTCATCTATCCATATGTTCAAGAATGCGCTCTTTGCATTCGTCTGGTGCACTTTCTAATGAAACTAATACAAGAGCTAACACAATTTGAATAGTGTTCCTTTTGGATACTGGCATGAAGTTTTCTTCATTAAAGATTCCTTCTTTATGTGCTTAGCATTTGCTATAAATCTCACCTTATTCTTGTTCACTGTTCCATTTGATTTATACTTTGTTTTTTACACCCATTTGCAACTTGCTGCTTTCTTGCCTTCGAGTAATTCGTATTCCACCAAGTTCCATGTCTGATTCTTTTGGATTGAATCCATCTTTTTTTTAATGGCTCTTCACCACTTTTCCTTTTCCGCAGCTTCTCATAACTTTGTGGTCCTTCTGTGCTCATCATTGGAATCATTAGTGCAAAATTAATTGGAATTAGCTTGTACAGCCACATGCTTTTCCTAGGTTGTGCATTTTTCTTCCATGCACTTTCAGCTAGATTTTGCCTTTTGGTTTTCACACCATCTGTGTTATCTGGTTCTGCACGTAATTCTTAATTGGACTTCACATTCCATTTCAGTTTCTTCTGTACTGTTTTAATTTGTTCATCTTCTAATTCTTTTGTCTCTTATTTATCTTCAATAAATTCTAGATATATCAGTTCCAACACACTGTCAAACTTTTTAGGTTCTTTCATAGTCATTGTCCCTTCATCGAAGATAACATTGTGATTCTTTAGCAACTTTTGGTCTTCAAAATACCATAGTTGATATGATTTTGACTGTTCATCATAACCCATCAACATACACTTGCACCCTCTATTTGCTAGTTTTGAACTTTGCTGCTCCTTTGGAATATGCACACATGCATTGCTTCCAAATACATGCAAATGCATCATAGTAGGTTTATGCCCACTTCATGCTTCTTCTGTAGGCATATTTCACACAACCTTTGTTGGACTGCAACTGATCAGATACAACATGCAGTTAGCTACCGCTGCCCAAAATTTGTGATTTCATTGGTTATGCTTCATCGCATTCAACACCATGTCTTGAATGACAAGATTTTTGCACTCTACTATGCCATTTTGTTTAGGTGCATAAGTAGCGAACTGTTTATGAATACCCTCCTCGTAATGATTTTCAAATTCTTTTGATTTATATTCTTTACCACTATTTGATCTTAAGATCTTGAGTGACTTGCCACTTTTTTTCTTCACTAATGCTCTGAATTCTAGAAAAATAGTCAAATGCTTTAATTTTTGTGCTAGAAAGTAATCTGATATCTTTCGGTTGTGATCATCTATGAAAGTCATAAAATGTAACTTTCTGCAAATTGCTGCTTGACTCATAGGTTTGCAAACATCAGTGTGTACCAACTCCTATACTGATTAAGTGAGCCACGCCTTCCCTTTTGGATGCATGCTTCGTAAAGTTCTAAGGGATTTCGTGTTTGTGGTAGTCAATGAACTGCACTCAACTTATATAGCAAATGTAATCTTTGATATTTTTTATGTCCATAGCTTTGGTGCCACAATCTACTCTAGTTGACTGCTGCTGCCATCATACACTCACCAACAAAATTTGCATCAATCTGATACAAGCTGTCCTCCTCATAGCCTTGCACAATAGCATGATTTTTTTGTCTTATATGAGGCATCACCAATCATTGAATTCTACTCCTAGGTCCAAATTTGTCGTTTGATACACATGAATTAAACTCTTCTTCAAACCATGGACATAGAACATTCTTCAAATCTCTATCTTCTTCATGGTCAAGAAGCCTAAGAATGTCTTCTCCTTGGATCTCCAATGTTTTGTGTTGAGAAATATAGCTCGAACAAGAACTTTTGCACTGGTTCAGTGTGAACTTACTAGAAGTAGTTAGAGTTATTTTTGAAAAGTAATTCTATTTTGTAATTCTCTTTAGTAAAAAGTGAAAAGTCTTATGTTTAGATGTTGAGACTAATAAAGTGTTTCATGCATTTATGACTTAGACTAGGAATTAATCTCAACTGTAGATCTCACTGGGAGATTAGGGTTTCAGCTAACTGGTTTAAACAGACTGTGGAGGTTACCTTGTAAGCTTTCAAAGGAATGAAAAGCTGATTTTGAAGGAGAAATTACTTGTGTATGTGTGAAACTATTTTATGCTTCTGCTATTTATTTTCCAGCTACTGTGTGATTGATGCTATGGTCTGAAATTTATTTTCTGCATTAATTAAATTCACCAATTTATTTGTTTAATTGAGATCATAAGGATAGTAGTCATCCAGGGTTGGAAATTTCAACCTAATTTTTTTGATTGAGATTTTGAAGGATTTGTGGTGGTAAATCATTGTAGGGAAGAAAGACCAGCAGTTAGAGGGTTTCAATACTGATTTTCAGATTTGGGAGTTTGTGCAGTAGATCTCAGATATGGCAGCAACTAGCCTCATATTTGAGAATATATTGGATGGTGCCTCGAATTTCTTATCATGGAAGGTGAGGGTTACATTCTTACTAGAATAGAATGATCTCTGGCATATTGTAAAGGATGTTGTGCCTTCAGCTACAGATCTGCAACAATTGGCAGCTCACAAGAAGAGGGAAGTGAAGGCCAAGCAGATGATCTTGGATTCCATAAAGGATCATCTAATCCTTCATATATTTGAGAAGAAGATAGCAAAGGAGATGTTTGATGCCTTGGTTAACCTCTACCAAAGTGAGAACATAAACATGGAGATGATACTGTGGAACAAACTTAGATCCACAAAGATGACCAAATTAGACTCAGTCACTAGTTACCTTCTGAAGGTCACATAGGTTCATGATCAACGTATAGTAGTTGGGGAGAAGGTTGCAGATGAAGACCTAGTGAACATGGCATTGAATGGATTCCTAGTTTCGTGCGAACCATTTGTCAAAGGTATTTGTGCTTGGGAGAACCTTCCTGACTTAAAGAGGCTGTGAGATGACTGTATCCAGAAGGAGACTTGGATGGACTCAAAGGCTAGGAAGAAATGTGGTGATGAGATCATGAGAACCTAGCTCTATTTGGTTAGTCAAATCAGGGCAGAGGGAAACGACACAACAAGTGTAGGGGAAAGGACACAACAAGGGTAAGGGAAAGAGTAAGTATTCAACCTCATAGCCAGGAAAGAAGGACTTGAGTAAAATCAAGTGCTTCATTTGTCATAAGAACGGTCATTATGCATCACAGTGTCCAGAGATAAGATAAGATAAGATAAATGTATTAATGTTCAACAAATGACCACTGAAGTAGGTCGATGGGACTGTTAGGTACAATGATGTCCATACAAAGCGACTCCTATAAAAGAAAGAAGCAGGAAGTAAATTAGAATATAAATTTGATCTAAAACCTAGAGAGTCGACTCCAAAAATGGAGAGACAATCCAAAAGAGAGATGTACCAGGTGAGTAGATCTAGAATATATGGCGCTTGTGGTACAAGGTTGCTCTAGTCTACTAGAACCTGTCAGATTTTCTTAAATTTTCAGAGCAATAGATTTACCAGAGTATTTAGATCTTCATTTACATTCAACAACCATATACTGAAAATATAAGCAGGATAACAAGCACAAGAAGACATAAAGATTTATCCTGGGAAAACCCTAAACCCGGGGAAAAACCCAACCAACTTTTCTTAGAGAGAATCTTTCTGATAATACAATACAACCATGAGCAAGCTCTATTAACAAGAGAAAAACTGATAATGAAGAAACCCTGATACAAAAACTTATCTCTTCTCCTTGTCAAACCCTAGCGAGGGTAGCTGAGTCACCACACAATACTAGCTCAACTCTTCTAGAGACAACGCACAAGAGATATCACCAAGAGTCACCATGAAACCTCGGTTGCTGCAGTAGCTACGTCTTCTTCTTGCCTTAGACTTGCGCCTTCTTCTTGAGTGAGATAATTGTGTGAGTGATTGATCAAATGAGGAAGGCGTCACTTTATTTATAGTCTTCAAGTCACTTAGCTGGGGCCGACTTCTCTTCCTGGAATTCTATTTTCACTTTATTCTTTTCCGGTGGGCCGACTTCTCTTCCTGGAAATTCTATTTTCACTTTATTCTTTTCTTGTGGGCCAACTTCTCTTCCTGGAAATTCTATTTCCACTTTATTCTTTTCTTGTGGGCCGACTTCTTTTCCGGGTTCTTCTTCAACTGTTTAGTGGTCTTCCTTTGACTTCTTGGAATCTTCTTCTCTAAGAAAAATTGTCCAGGAGGGAATACCCATCGCTGCTACCAAAACTTCAACAAAACCATCTCTCCTAACATCTGCGACCGAGCGAAGAAAACTCAAAATAAATATTTGTGTGGAAATAGAAATGGAATCAGAAAGGAGTTGGAATGAGTATTGTACTGCTGTTTGGAATGAAGACCTTGTCACTTTGGTATGAAAGATCTCATTTGGCGATTGGTTGATCTGCTAATGTGAGGTCTGGTGTGGTGACATCGTTGGGGTATCACAGAGATAAAAGGTATTAGTAGTAGTAATGCTTTGTGTTCACAACTTCGCACTGATCTAGAATCATCTTGATCCATTTGCTGCTTGGTGCCCCTAGTCAGGAGCAATGTAAAAAAGGAAGTGCCCTTTTCGATGGGAGATAGTCCATGATGTAGATGTGGCTAGAGGAGAGAAGAGCGGAGACAGAGGGCCTCTTGTATGTATAAGGTTAGACATCTCTGGTCTAGGTACCCAAAGAAGCTGGCAAACATTTATATCTCTCTAAAAAGATAGCAGAATCATCCTTGAAGGATGAAGTGCTCCTCAGTCTCAATCTCTCATAGATGGCATAGTTGACTGATCCCATTTGATTGATCAATCTGATGGTTAGTCTCAATCCACAATCTATGAGAGCCAACTCTAAACTAGCCCAGGGGGATCTGAAGAGCATGCATCCAATGACAAAGTGTGTAATGGGGTCGAACAATGAGTCCATACCTCATAGTCATGAAGTGCTCAACATAAAAGGTCATCTTTGGACGTAACCCACCCTGAGGGTTTATCCAACTGACTTGTACAAAGTTACAAACTATGTGTAGATATCATCTCGGATGATTGTATTCAACTCTTGTTTGGTAGGTAAGAGGTGGTTGGGTGCACCTAGGGAATATATGAAGGGAGGGAGTTGGTCCATTGTAATACCAACGGATAGTAGGAGATTGAAGAAATGCTGAGGTTTAAGGGCTGCTAACAGAGGTCTGCCTTTGACCTGCTATTAGGCACTTATTTCAAGTTTAACCAAACTGTTTCTCTGCTGTTTTAGGATAGTTACACCGTCTGATTTTTCTCCCTTTGAAATCTGCCCTCAATCTTTGGGTTAATGCTCTTTTATGGTTGCTCTTTGCATGGGTTAAACAATGGGTTTATGCTGTCCAAGATTAGCTCATGCATATACCATAAAACATCAAACATCCCTCCTAGATCTTTAACAAACTACAACTAAAAATACTAAGCAAACCATGACAAATGTACACAAGTAGTTTTTGGTCAACATGACCTTGGAAAAACCCCCCCGGGGAAAACCGGTAAGAGAGATAGATATATATTGAAGTCTTCAAGCAACTGTACAAAAATAAATAACATAAGAAGAACCTGATACAAATGCTAGCTCATCTCAAGCTCAACAATGGAGATCTTCTTGGGAAATGCACCCCCTTTCCTTTTGTGCCTGATATGGAGATGACTTGCACCCACTTAGCTTGCTTGTCCACTAGATGGTGTTTGCGCCCTTGATTGGTGTGCCTTGTGCGCCCTTTGCTTGTGCCTGCTATGGATGTGCCTCTCTCCAACAATGGATGCGCCCCCTTTTCTCCTTACACAAGCTATTGCACCCTCAACCAAACAAGTGCGCCCTCTCTACACCAAGAGCGCCACCCTTCACCAAGCTTGGTGCACCCCTTAAGCTTTAAAACACTCTTGCATCACACAAGTGCACCCTCACAAGCTCAAGACTAGTTTCGTCAAGCCATGCGCCCCTCCTTCCCAAAGGTGCACCTCTCTTCTCCTCTCTTCTCTTCTTCACTCAACTCTCTCAAGTGAGAATGAATTGCTTCCTTACCCTTTTGCTTCCTTTAGCCTCTCTTAGGCCAAACCTAAAGGATCAAGGGCCTAGATTGAATCTAGCCCAAGTCTAATCAATGGGTGAGATCACTTCTCATAAATCTCACTTAGAAACCCACTTTACTTAAGTTTCCATAGTTTTCTTTATGTCTATTAATTCACCCACTTGTGAATTAATTGTCACTTTATGACTTAAGTGACAAATTTCACTTTATGACTTAAGTGAATAAAGTCAATGTGAAATTAGAACATAAAGTAAAGGTATAAGAGTAATAGTCTCCTCCTTTGTGTTTAGAGACTCACAAACACAAGGGGACCACTTTCCAAGGTACCCAAATCTCAACACTCCCTCTTATCGAGGAAAGTGTCACTCACCTCTTTAATCTTGTCCCTGCAATGGACATCCTTGCCTGTTGGCAAATACTCGGTGAGTATGGCTGTAACCTGATCATCAAAAGTGGCCTCTAACTCTGATCTGCTCGATCTGCATGATCTTTAGATGGAAGTCCATCTCCACCTATCCAAGATCTCCTTGAATTAAAGTCACCCTCGAATATGATGTACTCGATAACTGATTCCGAGTCCCTGAGCTGCAACACTCCGAATCTGCGGGACCTCCTCAACTCTGTCTATGCATCAACTGTTGGATGGTGTCTCAACTGTCAAACAACAACCCATGAAAGCACACTCCCTCTCAAACTGAGCAGTGAACTCCTCCTCTGCTGTCGCTGCAGTACCACCCTGCTTCTTCTTCTTCTTGTGACACTGTCCAACATAGTGCCCCATCTCGCCACAAGAAAAGCATTTCATGTTGCTCATGTCCTTCTTATTCTCTCCTCCTCTCGATTATTGTTGCTTGGCCCCTCCTTTGGGACTCTGTCTGGTCTTCTTCTTTCCCTTTGCAAAAAGAGCAAGATCACCCTCGTCATCATCTCCAACACCCTGCTGCTGACTAGTAGATGTGGAGCCATGCTTCAATGCCTCCTACATGAAGTCATCCCAAAGCTTCTCCCAACTGGGCATAGTCTCTCTCGCCTAATGTTGCACGAAGCGGGAGCGTGGGAAGTGTCATTTTCTAAAAATCCTCAGAAGCGAAGCGTCCCAGAAGCGTCCGTTATATATATATATATATATTGGTTTATATTCAAAAAAACACGTAGAAAGACAAATTAGCTGTAGAATATATGAAAACATGCATATTTGTACATCAAAATAGATAGAAATGGCATCCATAGTACATCAATGATTAATCATTCGAGCATCAACCATCTAGATTCTAGCAATTACAAACTTACAAACCAACGTACAAATTTTTAAGCCATATTGATATAATAGAAAGTAGACCATAAACTTATGAAATGAATTCAGATATCCAACAATTGTCAACAATAACATGAGTCATGACCAATCAGTTATGTTTACAAAATAGGTCATCTACACTGAAGTATGAAGACTGAAAGGTCCAAAACATTAAAGTTTAAATTGAGCTAGTTGCTAATTACATTGTCACACTCCTCATCCGGGATCAATTTTTCTAATGCTTTTATATAACCAACTTGAACCTTTTGATCTTGGTGTGGTCTTTTCTTGGACCCACCACTAGGTGTTGGTGATGAAAGCGATGATACATGATAGTATTTAGGTGTTAGCACATATGCTAAGGCATGTAGTGGAATATTTAGCATTTCCCACTGTTTTTCCACCTCTACACGAATATGATTATAGAGGTTGACATCTCTAGGCTCAACAATGTCTTTAATCTACCCTAGCATGCTATCAATTTGCTCATACACCTTCCAAATGATTGGTCGATTTGAATCTGCAAACTTGATCATGTGATAAATTGGCTTGGTGAATTGCAAAACATATCGAACCTGGGAAGCATCCAAGGAAGCGTACGGAAGCGTCCAAGGAAGCGTACGGAAGTGTCCTTGGAAGTGTACGGAAGTACTCAAGAATCATCCTTGGAAGTGTACGGAGCACCCTTGGAAGCGCGCTTCGAAGCGTGGAGCTTTCAACAGATCAGGAAGTGTCCAAATTTGCTCTGAAGCATGCTTTCGACGAAGCTTCCTGGACGCACCCGCTCGGATCGAGCTTTGGGGCTTCGAAGTGTGGTGGGGGGAAGCTTCCTGCAACACTGCTCTGGCCACAATGCCTTGCACAAAATTCTCCCAAGGTTTGGCGAAGCCATTTAAGGCTGTCCTCACCAACACCGTGGGATCCACTATCTCTCCAACAACCGCCAACTCACCACAAGTCCGAGTGAATCTCGAGAGGTATGAAGTAACCGACTCAACCTTGATCATATTGATGCTCCTCAACTTCTCCTGAAGCACCATCAATCGGTTCTAGTTAGAGCTCTGGTAAAGTTTGCATAATGAGGCCCACATCTCATGAGAAAACGCCTTACCAGACACATGAGGTATGATATGGTTTTTAACCGTATCAAGGATAGTTCTCTTTGCATTGATATTCCTCTTCCTTAACTCTGCCATCAACACAGGATCAGTGACAGGAGGAAGAGCCACTGGGGCAGATACAACGTCCCATAACTCTAGTTCTTCCAATATCAAAACAATTCTGGCCTTCCAAAGAGACCAGTTGCCAACACTTGCTAGACTATCCTCCACCCTCAATCCCGCCACTGACATGGCTGCCCACTACTACCAAAAACTGATCTGTTCTGAACAAAAGAAAACTGCCTCTAACACACCAATCTCAAGCGTGAAAAGAAGCTCCTCAACCTGTGTAACAATCTGCCCAACAGGCACTCAATTTTAGGCACTTTCAAATCTGATATTTCTCACTGTCTAGGACAGTATACTTGATGTCCAAAAAAAAAACAGCCAACAGATCTGATCTTTGCCCTTCCTGAACTCTGCCCATTGTCTGCTCCAAAATTCAGCCCACTCTTTTGCGCTTAGGCTCTGATACCATGAAGAAATGCTGAGGTTTAAGGTCTGCTAACAGAGGTCTGTCTTTGACCTGCTGTTAGGCACTTATTTCAAGTTTAACCAAACTGTTTCTCTGCTGTTTTAGGACAGTCACACAGTCTGATTTTTCTCCCTTTGAAATCTGTCCTCAATCTTTGAGTTTAATGCTCTTTATGGCTGCTCTTTGCATGGGTTAAACAATGGGTTTATGCTGTCCAAAATTAGCTCATACATATACCATAAAACATCAAACACCCCTCCTAGATCTTTAACAAACTACAGCTGAAAATACTAAGCAAACCATGACAAATGTACACAAATAGTTTTTGGTCAACATGACCTTGGAAAAACCCCCATGGGGAAAACCAGTAAGAGAGATAGATATATATTGGAGTCTTCAAGCAACTGTACAAAAATAAATAACATAAGAAGAACCTGATACAAATGCTAGCTCATCTCAAGCTCAACAATGGAGTTCTTCTTGGGAAATCCACCCCGAGTGCAATAGTGTGCCCCCTTTCCTTTTGTGCGTGATATGGAGATGACTTGCGCCCACTTAGCTTGCTTGTCCACTAGATGGTGTTTGTGCCCTTTGCTTGTGCTTGCTATGGATGCGCCCCCCTTTCTCCTTGCACAAGCTATTGCACCCTCAACCAAACAAGTGCGCCCTCTCTACACCAAGAGTGCCACCCTTCACCAAGCTTGGTGCGCCCCTTAAGCTCTCAAACACTCTTGTATCACACAAGTGCGCCCTCACAAGCTCAAGACTAGCTTCCTCAAGCCATGCGCCCGTCCTTCACAAAGGTGCGCCTCTCTTCTCTTCTTCACTCAACTCTCTCAAGTGAGAATGAATCTCTTCCTTACCCTTTTGCCTCCTTTAGCCTCTCTTAGGCCAAACCTAAAAGATCAAGGGCCTAGATTGAATCTATCCCAAGTCTAATCAATGGGTGAGATCATTTCTCATAAATCTCACTTAGAAACCCACTTTACTTAAGTTTCCATGGTTTGCTTTATGTCTATTAATTCACCCACTTGTGAATTAATTGTCACTTTATGACTTAAGTGACAAATTTCACTTTATGACTTAAGTGAATAAAGTCAATGTGAAATTAGAACCTAAAGTAAAGGTATAAGGGTAATAGTCTCCCCCTTTGTGTTTAGAGACTCACAAACACAAGGGACCACTTTCCAAGGTACCCAAATCTCAACAAAGATCCCAGACACCGACGTACTACCACCAAGATTGAATCGAAGAACTAGCTGATGCAATGGACTCAGATGAACAATAGGCCAACTATGGATAACGGTCCCGTCCCTTTGTTGTATTAGCGAAGCTTCGAAGGCGATGCAGGACTGAGATAAGACCAAACACTATCTCAAGCCAGAGGTGCGAGCACCAAACTCTGCAAGGACTATGGGCTGAGGAACTGTCTATTTGAATCTGATGATGCGACGAAGGAGGATGATTTGCACACTTTGTTGAAGATTAGTCAGACTCTAGCAAACCAGGTCGCCAAACCTCATAACCATATAGAATTGTGGGCCAGACAAGAGTGTCCATGAGCGACATCTTGGACGATATGTCCTGAAAATGGTTCTGAAAACACTGCCTCTCAAGAAGGGCCAAGAACCCATAGCCCTTGTTGACTCAAGGCTAAAGTGCATGCCACAGACTAAAGTGAGGTCCTTTGAATAACACCCCCAAATAAGTATATGTGCTAGGAATCTCAATCTCCTCTCCTTTGAAAAAGAAATGGTGATTAAAGAGGGTCTTCTTCAACTCGTTGAAGATCATGACCTTGGTTTTACCCAAGTTGACAGTTAACCGACAATGGTCACAAAAGAGGGCCAAGGAATCCAGCTGTCTTTGTAACCCTTTGGGGGATGAAGCTAGAAGGATCACATCATCTGCAAACAATATGATAGAAATCAGGACCTGGTGGAGAAGGCACCCATCTCCAACTTGGATGTCCTCATGTAGGAAGGACTCCAACTAGTCAATGTAAATCCCAAACAATGTGGGGGACAGGGGGCAATCCCGTTTGACCCTAGTAGTATTCCTGATAAAATCTAATATCCTGTGTGTTGTGTGTAGGCGACCAAGGACTGACTCGTATAAGCTCATGATGGATGACAATAAAGTCTCTAAGATGCCAATGTCTTTGAGTCTCTGGAACAAAGCCTCCTTGGGGACAAAATCAAAAGCTTTTTGAAAGTCCACAAAACAACAATAAACTTTCGAAGAGCGATGTTGCGCCTCCTCAACAAGGTCCCTGAGTGTGAGGATGCGATCAATAGTCTGGTGCTCAGGTCGAAATCCAACCTGTCATCTAGCTCTAAGTTGCCTCATGTCAAGTTCCCAGAGAGCTTCAAATGGAGGATTGTAGCATAGAGTTTGGAAAAAATGTGGCAAACCATGATCGTCTTGTAGTTGTTGGGATCTGTGCTAGAGATGGATTTGTGGATCGGGTGAATAATGTGATGTGACCAAGATTGAGGAAAACCTGTACAAACCACATGGTTTAACAAGTTGACTAGATGATTGTCCATAGTGTGAAGACCTTGCTTGCAGAGTTCTACTTGGAACCCTTTCTAATCCGCTACTCTGCTAGTGTTCATCATCCAAATGGCCTCTCAGATATCTTGGTATGAGAATATGTGGCAAGAAGAGGCAAGGAGGAGGTAACCTGGATAAGGGGCTGCCTAGGGACATCGTAAAGGGAGGAGGTATGGGTGAACATGGAAAGAAGGTGCGTCGAAAGTGTTTAGGGGAATGGATAAGGGAAGCACACAACTCGCGTCTCCTTTGGGAAATGAAGAGGCGCTTCATATGGCGGAGAAGGCGGCAATAAGAAGCCTTAATATGGGGGAAGGAAGGGTGAGCGTGAGTGAAGGCATGCTGAAGTTGATTGTAGAGGTTTTTACATTCGTTGTCATATCACTTGTTCATGGGACAAGATTTGGTTTCAAGGAAAGGTGAGGTGGTTCTAGTGTAGTGGGGGTAGGACTTAAGAGTAGCTTCCCAAATGGTGGATGAAAGACAGGTGTATTTGGCATCAATAGAAACAAAGCACGAGAACTGGGACTCTGATGGTAGTATTTGGCAGAGGTGAGGAGTAAAGATGTCCGGATCACCCTCATCAAAGGAAAAGGTGGTTTGAGGTGAGCCGAGAGGGTGGGAAGTCAGGGGAGGGAGGGTGTCAACCTGAAGAAAGAAAGATAGAAGAGCGTGGTTAGCTAGGGTGATGGGAGTCACCGAGAAACGGTAGATAAAGGGGAGAGGAGGTTGGCTGGATAGGACACAATCTACTACACTTGCACCTCCAGAGTCCACCTTGAGGTCGACAAGTGAAGAAGCTGGACTCAGGGAAGCAGGAAAGGTCATTTAGGATCAATAACTCATGGGATTCATTGAGTTGCAAAAGATGCCTGCCATATCCTGTGAGAGGCTCGAAAACATGTTGATGATTACAGCTGCATGAGACATCCTCCAAGACACAGACTGAGTGAGTCGACCTGAGAGAGAGCCCATGAGTTGGGTGTGTGGTTTCTCTCTGAGACGAAGATGGAATGTTGTGTGCCCCTGTGTGGGGTGAGGAAGCCCATGAGATGGGTGTGTGGTTCCTCTCTGAGACGGAGATGGAATGTTGTGTGCCCCTATGTGGGTTGAGGAAGCCCATGAGTTGGGTGTGTCGTTCTCTCCGAGACAGAGATGAAACAATGTACTGGTCTCCTCTGTGCATAGAGTTGAGATGATGTGATACTCCAGATGATTCTCCTGTGAGACGTAGTGAGAAAGAGATCTGCCGAGTTGGACGTGCCTGTGGCTGAGCACAGGTGAACGTGATCCTAGTGGCTGAGCACTAGTGAGTGTGATTCTCCTGTGAGACGCAGTGAGATAGAGACGTGGACATCCCTATGGCTGAGCACTAATGGGTGTATGAGATCCCTTGCTATATTGTTCAAGAGTCAGACTTACTTGTAACCCTATTTGTGATGTAAAGGGTAGATGTCGGCCCCACCATAAAATGAAAGATAATTAATGTAAAAGATGAATATTGTAAAAGATAATTAATATGGTAATTATTAATTATATTGTGAGTTATTGAGTTCGGCCCTGTTGTGCCAATAGACACTACTTTTGATATACTCAGTCTAATATAAATAAAGGTAAATTCCCCATTGAGGAATCATATCACAAGTGGGAGTTTGGAAATTTCAGCAAGTACTTGTTCTTGAGAAAAGTGCACACCTCTCTTGGGCGCTAGTCTTCTAGTGTTTTGTGAGCACCCTTTTGTGTGCTAGGTTTATGGTGTGGGAGGTCTTTCTCTTGAAGAGTATATCAAAGGATTGGCTGGGTTTTCTTCCCTTGTTGAGAAGGGTTTCCCAGGATACTTCTTGTGTACTTGTGCATGGTGTTTTCTTCTTGTGAGCTTGGTTGTTGCAACAGATTGTCTATGGTTCAAGTAAAATGCTAAAATTAGAATGAACTTCATGCTTGAGCCTAGCTTATTGAAAAATCAACATGGTATTAGAGCATAGGTCTTGAAGAACCCATTACACAAGCATCCAAAGCCAACCATCCTTCCTTCTGCAGTTCTGTACGACCTTTAGGGTTTGCTGCAATTCCGTACGACCCTACTTTTCTAAAGTGATTTAACCCCTAATACTTGGATGTTGAGGCTATTTTTGGCATAGGAGAGTACAACCTCCTCCAATGCACCTCCAGAGACTCTCAGAGCAATATTCCGAGCATTTTGAATTTTTGGCCCTAGGGTTTCTAGGGTTTTGCAATTTTCTGCAGAAATTTCAGAATTAGGGTTTCTACAATTCCTTGAAGGAGCTCTTCAACTCACCAGTGTTCTTCTATCTTTTAAGGCTTATTGTTGGTAGTCATAAGCCCAACAAAACCTAAGGTTGCTAGCCTAGCCTAGCCGTTAGTTTTTCTAGCCATGTTGACAAGGGTTTGTGAAGAAATCTGAAAATATGAAGAACAAAACCTTGGTGGAAGATAGGCTTGATGGATCAAGCAACTTTAGCTCCTGGAAGTCAAGACTTCAGATCACCCTTGAAGAGGATGACCTATTGAGTATGATACAAAGACTTTACCAGAGACAACTATCGATGAAGAGAAGGAAATAAGAAAGGAAGATGACGTCAAGGCAAGGAAAATAATCATCTACTCAGTAAGAGATCATCTCCTACCTCGTATTGCCAACTTGAAGACAACTTATGAAATGTATGAAGCATTGAAGAATATGTTTGAAAGTGACAACACCCTCAGAGCCCTTACCTTAAAGGGCTAGCTCCAAAGTATCAAGATGACAAAAGGTGGTATAGTTGCTACCTTCTTTATGAAAATGTCAGAGATTAGAGATCAACTAGGTGCCATTGGAGAAGTCATATCTAACAGAGAAATTGTTTTTTCCACTCTCAATAATCTTCCAAAACACTGGGAACTGTTGACCGCCTCTTCAACTAGGTGGTCAATTCCATGTACCATGAAGATATGCATCAACAGATGCAAATAAGTTGAAGACTTTTTGGTTCTACAGGGCATTTTTTGCTCCAGCACACAGTTTTGTAAGCAGGATTACCGCACCCCGGTGTGGATTGATATTGTAATAGGTCTACATGGATCATGGTTAGGTTAGTTGCCTTAGAATTTTTTCATTAGGAGAGTTCCTTTCACTGAGTGTTTTTTATCCTCAGAAGGTTAATGTGGCTTGTTATCCCCGATTTCTAGGGATAACTAGGAGATCATGTCTCGAGGCCCACAGGTCCTAAACATGGAGTATCGAGAGCAGGATTGACCTGAGCATGGCCCTGGAGGGCCCATCCTTTTCTTCTTCTGTCAGATTCGTCTTGTCAGCAGCAGCAACATCCATCACCATCGGCTTGGTCTTGTATCGGAAAAGACTCTTGCTCCATGAGGTAATTGGTCCAAGTATCATGGTATGTGTCACTTTTGATCATTAAAACCTTTAAATGTATGCATCTAATTCCTTTTATTTTTGACGACTGCTTGGATCTTACATTAACCCACTTGACCATGCTTGGGGAGATTGATTGGGTGCCCTAGCAAGCCTGTACCCATAGGTTTTGGTTTGCCACTAGGGGGTTTCTAAAGAGCCATCGTCCGCTCCCATCATACCATCACTTTTCCATCTTGTCTCCCGCTCATT
>JZKD02S1090118.1:671422-723244 GCA_000966675.3 Picea glauca | reverse complement strand
AAGAAGAAAAAGCAAATAAAGAAAAGAATAAAGGCAAAAGGGGCTTGGAAAAATTTGCATCCATGACGGGTACAACTCGCCTTCTACAAAGGCACCCACAGGTAATATCATGCATACCTGGCTCTTACTCTACCCGTATGTTTGGACATCCCTTGAACCACTTCACCTCGTTTACATGGCTTGGATGAAACCCCTTGGAAACTTTCCTTTCCTTATGGATACTAGCCCAATAGGGTATCTTGTCCTTTTTCTCAACCTTGTATTGTAGGTTTTTGTAGAGTCTTTGAGCTATTGAATGATATATTAGGGATTTTATGTGTATGTTTGATAAAATTGATGATGAAATGTGATTGACATTACTATGATCCCTGTGACTAATGAGCCCATGGAGGGCGTAGTTTTTGATGTGCAGGACCATGCCCGACGGACAGGTACCACATGGACCGGTACACATGGGGAGATGATTAGTTCGGACCTCCATGGGGCTGAAGCGCCCATCTGATGGTTGCTGAGACCCTATCAGAGGGGCAGAGACAGGACAATATTTGACCGAGGTTTTGCACCGGAGAAGAAAAGGACGTTCCATCAGGGGCACTTTGCCTGAGCCAGACCTAGGGCGATTGACCCACTTGCAGTGGAACGTTGGCCCCAGATGACCCAGGACGTCACCAGGAGGCTTGTGACGTCATCATGAGCATATGGCAGATGGATAGGGTTGTTGGCATGTGTAGCAGTTTGGAAGAGCCCAAGGAGGGCTAACATCTGGCTTCTGGATGCTGCACTGGCCCCAAAAGGGCCTAACGTCTCCCTTAGGAGGGCTCGACGTCTCACTTTTTGCTCATTTAGGGTTTTAAAAGAACATTTAATGTAGAAACAATATGATTTTGGTTTAAAGCCTTGTCGACTAATTTTTATGACCTAAAATTAATTAAAGGTCATGATACAGTGTATATTGAGGAGTTTTATATGCATTTTGACAGAACACACAACTCACTCTCCTAGTGAGATCTGATTTTTGCGCCCTTGTTGGGTGTTTCATCTTTTGAGTGAGGTGCACTTGTTGAAGGAAGGCTTTTCTTGGCATTTTTGGCATTTCTCTTGAAGGAAGGTTTACAACTAGGGTTTGCAATGCTATTTCATCATGATATGTAAATGTTTTTTTTGCAAAACTTCTTAATTGAATGGTTGTAGTCTTATATTCTTGCATTTATTATAAATTTTGCTGATTTTAAAACCCTAGGGGACAAACACACAAGTAAGTCGTTGTCTCATGTCCCCTAAGAGAGAAATTCTCAGCCATTGAAGAAGGAAGGAAAAGCCTAGCCATTGCTACACTCTTGTTACTTCTTCCCCTGTGCTAGCCGTACCTTTTAAAGGTCAAGAAAGAGGAGACATCCCAGGCCTAGGTTATCTACACCTAGGGCCGTCCTGCTTCTAGGGTTTGGTGATAGGGTCTTGCCTTTGCAACACTCTCCCTCACCTCACTCTCTTGTCTTGACTTATCTTTTATGCTAGCCGTTCTGCCAAGATAAACCTAAGGAAGGAGGAAAGAGCATGAGGCCTTGCTTAAGCAACACCGGAGTGAGCCTCTTTCCCCTAGGGTTTTGATTCCGGGGCCCTGCCATTGCAACACTTCAGAACCCTTCCCTCTAGTCCTTAGCCTTTTCGCTTTAACCTTGCGTCCTCTCTTGAATTGACTCCATTTACCCTTAGGCACTGATCTTAGGTCTCCAACGTTGAAGTGAGAGTGGTCAAACAACTCTTAAAACTTTATAATTTGAAACCCTAACTAACTACTAACCCTAATAAGGCTGACGTCATCCTTGGTTATTCCATCTTGACGCAGTGTTTTCTGTTGATAAGCAATTAGATGGTGTTTTAAAGCATTTATTGAGTAAGGGTTTGATTTGATACATTGTTTGCTACATCATCTCGATATTTATTGATGAATTGATATTGTTCCATTACTATTATTGATAAACATTGATCTCGTCAATATCTATTGTATAATTGCCAATATATTGATATCAGATAATTATATGAAGTACTAACCCATTGAATTATAGCCTGCATATATTGTTTTTCTATTGCTTTGTTTCGGGCAGGTGTTCTCATTTGGGGCTACACTTCATTATTGGTTGTTTAGCCGGACTATCTGATCTTGGTGGTAACCTGTGAGGAGGGACTTTTACTTTAACCTTTACACCTTGGCCTCTTCAAAACCCCAGGTTATCGGGGACGTCTCCCCTGGGCCTAACCTCCCTGAATAGAACGAACCTCCCCATTGTGGTGACATTGGGTGGGGTAGGTTCCTGTTACGCCAGTTTGGCCTCTATCTTCTAGCCATTTGACCTAGTTACAAACTGTGCGATAACATGGCCTAACCAGCCGGGTTAATCTCCCTTGAGTTTTTCACTCCCACCCAATAAATCCTCCAAAGTGGTGAAAGGCGTTCTAATGAATGTAGCTAGTGTTTATGAATGTTTTAAATGACCATATAATACATCACGCAAAATTTCGCGGAATTCCATCAAGTCTAGCTAGGTTTTTTTTAAAGTTGTGAATTAATTAATTAATTCTAGGTAATTATTGTAAAACTTAGGTCCCGAGATTTTTGATAGGGGTATTTGTACTCAAAAGAAAGATAATGAGACCCCCTACACCCATGGATCAAGTTTCAACTCAGTCAGACAAGTTTTGCTAGGTTTTTTGTCCACTTAGGAGTTTTTTCGGAAAACGACGATTTTAATTGCCAAACCCAGGACATGGGAAAATGCAAATTTTATAATAATGGACCAAATCAAGTAAAGTAAGTGACAATTAATGAAGAGAGGGACCCCACCTAACCTACCCACACCCTTCCTAACCTTACTCACCCCTTTACCCACTCTTTTATGTCATTTCCCACTTAAAGCATGTCATTTCCCACTTAAAGCCTACGTAACCCATTTGGGTAATACGTCCCCACTCCACGCTTTATTTGATAAATCGTTTTAATTATTGGTTGAGGGCCCCTCCTCACGAGGTGCACCCTTCCTCTAAGTCTCCACGTCACTCAAAGTGTGGACTCCACACTCCTCCCTCATTCAAACTATCCCTCACGTACCTCATGTCATTGCCTCTTCAAGCTCACACTTTCCGTCACGTAGACTTGGAAATGTCACACATGTACTTGGTAACTCACCTTTTAATTGGGTCGTGGGTCCCTTCCTTCTCTTGTACGGCTTCCTTAGCCCATCCACCTCACACTAAGGCATGTGCCTTACGTATCCACCCACACTCTTTCCTAAAGCTCACGCATTCCTCCCTTGACTCACGCTTTTCCTCTTGCAAAATTGGATAAAGCTTATGGGAGATGGAAACATCTCCTTTCAAAGCAAGAAACTTCTCCTTTGATCCATGCGTGGGTCTCCTTTTGCCTTTTTTGCCCCCCCCTTTCCTTGCTTTCTCCTCATCCCTTTACCTTCTTGCCATTTCCCCTCACCCTAAAAGCTCTTCATCTCATTGGTGGCTTTCCTCTTTGAGTTGTCTTGTTCCTTGGATGTTTGACACTTGTTGAAGATCCAAGAGGGGTCTCCTTAGCTTCTCAATCTATTTAAAGGACCTCTCACTCCCTCATTATGGACCTTGCTTCAGAGTATTGTTATGCTACTATTTTCTCACCATCCCATTCTATCTCTCTCTCATTATTGTCATATTTATTCACTGGTGTTGCTCTTGAAGAGCTTGTAGCAATTAGTTGCTACAACCTCTTCCCATTGGATAATAAAAGGAAATAGCTTTGGAGGACTCAAGGATCTCAAGATTGGTCTGGATTCTTCACATGATTATGAGGTGAAATTGTTTTTGTTTTAAATATTATTGTGAGTGTAGATAGATTGTTGGGTAAATTAGTTTACTTGGCTAGGCTTAGTGATTGTATAATTGCTAGCTTATATGATTTGCATTCACTAATGATAGAAATTAGTTTATGTTATTAATGTGTGCAATCGTTATCTATTTTATCTCACGTTTTGTTTAAGACTTGCAGGTCACTTCAAGGAGAAGCTATTGGGATAGATCCAAGCATGGATCTACTCTTCTCATTTACACTCCAAAACATTTTTTGATTATCTTCATGTTCTCTTCCATTTCTGATTTTAGTAGCTAATATGCTTAGATAGGTCAATTAAAACACTATAATTTTTTGGTTTACATATGTACGAAATTTCTGCCTAAAAACATAAATTTCATAACGTTTTTTTGAGTGAGTTGCAGCTCAAATCAGCAAGCAATAGCTTGCTGATTTTTGCAGATTCTCGCCAGGACAAGAGGGCATGCTGCCCACTTTCAAGCACAACACACTCTCAAAATAACTCCTTGAAGTAGTAACAATTTCTCTTCTCTCTAAAATACTGTAAACGCAAGCCCAAAGGAGTTGTACCCAAGCGGCTTGCTTTCCTTTCCTTTCCTTCAGTCTTTACTTTGCAAGTTTAGATTAGTTTTCTTTGCTGTCTTTCCTTGCTTAGTTTAGCTAGATTAGTAGGGATTTCTACATGCATGCTTAAAGCTAAAATAATCTAGAGTAGATCTCACACTTAATTGCTAGATTAGAGCCCGTGGAGGTATAGTTGATATTTGCTTTCGTAATTTACTTTGCATGCAAGTCAAAATACTGTTTCAGCATTTTATTTTAACACATCCGTGCGAACACTGATATCTTAAAGGCTTAATTCATCGCTTTCCATTTCACAAGTTATTTTTCAGTCTTTTACATTTCACACACAATAATCTCACTTAAGACTTTAACTTGCAATCTTGTCTTCAAAGGCTTCAACGTTCACAATCAACACTTTCAGTTCTTAACACTCACATGCAATAACTCAACACTGAAGAACTCATTTTGCAACTTCATTGTTTAAGGGCTTCAACCTTCATATCTTTCGGTTTTAGTACTTTGGCAACTTCATTGGAGCCAGCTACAAGCACTCAAACACACATTGCAATACTTAGCTCATAGGTCTAAAATAAATTAATTAGACTTAATAGGACACCATAACTCACCATCTTAGCCATTTAAAACGGGGTCGGAGGAAGGCAATGAAAGGTGCTAGGCCGGGGACGGTCTCACGGCGCGTGGCGTCCTATTCGAGAGTACTCTGATCTTAGGGTTGACCTGTGAAGCTAGGGTAGACCTCGTTGCCTCACTTCTTGAGCATCCAACAGTCACTTGGTAACTGGGGGAGGAGAGTTTTGGGGTTGACATCTAGATAGGGCTAAAATTAATCACACTTAATCACTTAACTTAATCCTTAGTCTACAACATCTGCAATATACTGTTACACTTGCAAGCACTGATCTCATTATCTCTTTATATCATGCAAGTTATCTTTTACATGTTGTAGAATAATTTCTCAAGTGGTTACATCTATTCATCTGGAGCACTTCACTTTCAAAGCTTTCATTTATATTTTGTCCCTGTATTTGTGGTGTGATCCTTCAATAAGTGTGCATCTACCTGGAGGCATTCTCTTGACTGAATTTTGAGTGCTTTGCGTCTTTTTCCATTTATAAGCAGTCCAATGGAATTCTATTTGTTGTGAGCATGCTTGGCTTGATGTGTTGATTATCTCTCATCTCTGAATACCTTCTTTCCTGCACATTTCAAGCACTTGTTAATATCTTGTATCTATTATATCTAGTTTAGCTGTGTATATCTTAGATATCCTTTTGTATCTATCTGTATCTATCTTGTTATAATTTTGTAATATTTGTAACTTGTAATTATCTTGTAACGAACATCCCCTTAACTTAGTTGACCCCTTGCCCAATCTTAGGCACTACTCTTAGTTGCCCTAGGAAAAGGTCTGACTTTCATACTTAGATAATTGCATCTTGCACTTGCTGCTTAACATCATAGGCTAGATTCCCCCTGACCTTTTAACCAATTAAAACCAACTCTTAGAACATTAAACTATTACTCTCATCTAGTAACTAGGGTCTACCCCCCTTGGCTTCCCTAGGAGTTAGCCTAGACGAAAGAGGTTCAAGTCAAAGTGACAGCGTGGACTTTGAACCTAGGCATTGTGCCTCCGAGGACACACTAAGTGAGCAGGACTTAGCTCACGTTTGCAAGTGTGTATAAGGATGGCAACATGAACCATTTCTTCAAAGTATCAATGGAAGGGAAAAACTACCTACTTTTGATCGTCTGTGGACAGACTGTACCCAAGAAGAACTTAGACTTAAAGCTAGAGGAGTGGAAGACTCCCCTAATGACAATCATGCTCTTACACTTCATATAAAGAAAGGAGGAAGATTTAAAAGAAACTTCAGGCAAACATTCAAAGATGAGAAAACTTCATCAGCTTCAGGTCATGATCAGAGAAGAGACATGATAGAGATCCAGTGCTTCAGATGTGACAAATATGGACACTATGCGAGAAATTGTCCTACTAGGAAGAAAGGAAGACATTATGCCTCCACCGTTGACATTGATCTAGACCCACCTCAAAAGGATGAAGACAAGAGAGATGAGGATTACTTCCTCTAAACCAAATGCAAGATTGAGTGTGACTGCAGACCCAAGTGAATTGTTTGTTTTAATCATTAAAACTATAGTTGATTGCATCCTTAATAGTGAAGGGTGTTATCTCTAGTGTGGGAGCCCTCATGACTTGGACCATTATCCCTGGTACGGGAGTCCAACCTTTATTGATTGATTATTATGCTAGAAGTCATAAAATACTGAAGAGTCAGTTAGAGCACCTGAGAAGACATAAAATGTCTAGCAAACAAGAAAAAGAAGATATCTACTCTTCAGACTTTAGAGAGAGTTACTTGACTCGGAGGGATTCAAACAAATTGAGAAGAAGGAAGAGACATCACCTTCTTCCCTTCAGCAGTTCAGAGGGAGACAATTATCATTCCAGTTGATCCAACTGATATCCCCAAGATATTGTAGTAGGACATAAAAGGCTTGTCTAGTCTCGAGAAACTCTGCAAGGAGCAAAGGGACTTGTAGCTAATGGAAGTGTCGAGAAATATGAAGCGAGATTTGTTGCCAGAAGATTCCCACAAATAGAGGGAGTTGTCTATGATGAGACACTTGATCCAGTAAGCCTGATACACTTCCATTCGTACTATCATCCATGAGTTGGAAACCACTTCAGATGGATGGATACTTGATGAGTTTGGGTTTCAGCAAGAGTGTTGATCCAAACCTATATTATTACATTGTTGGTGACGAGAAATCTGATTTTGATGACTTATTCAGGAAGCCTTGTTGTTGCATACAAGCAAGCTTTGACTTCTAATTCCAAGATGAAGGATTTGGGTATGATGCACCACTTCTTGGGACAAGAAGTATGCCAAAGGACCGATGAGATTCTTCTAAGTCAAGGAAAATATACAGTGGGAATATTAAAAAAAAAAGTTTAGTATGACAGAATGCAAATCCATGCCTACACCGATGGTGATGGATTTGAAGAAAATGAATGATGAAGATTCAGACAAGATTGATCCACAGCTGATTGGATCACTGATGTATCTGGTCAACACCAGACCCAATATATGCAATGCAGTAAATGTACTTAAGCCAGAGCATGAGTCAACCGAGACAGATTCACTGGACAACAAAAAAACATGTATTGAGACACCTACGAAGCATAATTGGATATGGCCTGAGATTTGCTTGCAGTGTAGACTTGAGCTTGCAGGGATATGCCGATACAGATTGGGCATAGAGTACAATGGACCGGAAGAGCACACCCGGTTGTTGTTCTTACCCTTGGGGTTTGCCATGGTTTCCTGGTGTAGCTGGAAACAAAGCTCTGTTGCATTGAGTACTGCAGAGGCAGAGTACATAACATTGAGTGTGGCATCCGCGAAGCAGTTTGGCTTCACAAACTTCTGATAGATTTATTCATGAGATGGATCCTACTATTATTCATTGTGATAACCAGAGCTATGTGAAGCTCTATGAGAACCCTGTGTTTTATGATAGATCGAAACACTTTGAGATAAAATATCATTATATCAGAGACATGATGCAGAGGAAAGGAGTACACGTGCAATACCTTCCTACACATGAGCAGATTGCAGATATCTTCACCAAATCGCTTGCCGAGACAAAGTTTGAGTACTTCCGTGAGAGACTTGGCCTGGTGAAGAATACCTCCCTAGCTGAAAGGGAGTGTTGATGATTACTGCCAAGACGAAGTTCGAGTACTTCTGTGAGAGACTCGGCCTGGTGGAGAATGCCTCCCTAGCTGAGAGGGAGTGTTGATGATTACAATTGCGTGAGACATCCTCTTGGACACAGACTGAGTGAGTCGACCTGAGAGAGAGCCCATGAGTCGGGTGTGCCCATGAGATGGGTGTGTGGTTCCTCTTTGAGACGGAGATGGAACGTTGTGTGCCCCTGTGTGGGGTGAGGAAGCCTACGAGCTAGGTGTGTGGTTCCTCTCTAGGATGGAGATGGAATGTTGTGTGCCCCTGTGTGGGGTGAGGAAGCCCATGAGTTGGGTGTGTCGTATGCTCTGAGATAGAGATGAAACGATGTACTGGTCTCCTCTGTGTAGAGAGTTGAGATGATGTGATACACTAGATGATTCTCTTGTGAGACACAGTGAGAAAGAGATTTGCTAAGTTGGACGTGCCTGTGGCTGAGCACAGAAGAACATGATCCCAGTGGCTGAGCACTAGTGATTGTGATTTTCCTGTGAGACGCAGTGAGATAGAGACGTGGACATCCCTGTGGCTGAGCACAAATGGATGTGCCCCTAGTGGCTGAGCACTAGTGGGTGTATGAGATCCCTTGCTATATTGTTCAAGAGTCAGACTTACCTGTAACCCTATTTGTGATGTAAAGGGTACAGGTCGGCCCCACCATAAAGTGAAAGATAATTAATGTAAAAGATAATTAATATGGTAATTATTAATTATATTATGAGTTATTGAGGTCGGCCCTGTTATGCCAATAGACACTACTTTTGATATACTCAGTCTAATATAAATAAAGGTAAATCCCCATTGAGGAATCATATCACTAGTGTGAGTTTGGAAATTTCAGCAAGTACTTGTTCTTGAGAAGAGTGCGCATCTCTCTTGGGCTCTAGTCTTCTAGGGTTTTGTGAGCACCATTTTGTGTGCTAGGTTTATGGTGTGGGAGGTCTTTCTCTTGAAGAGTATAGCAAAGGATTGGCTGGGTTTTCTTCTCTTGTTGAGAAGGGTTTCCCAGGATACTTCTTGTGTACTTGTGCATGGTGTTTTCTTCTTGTGATCTTGGTTGTTGCAACGAATTGTCTATGGTTCAAGTAAAATGCTAAAATTAGAATGAACTTCATGCTTGAGCCTAGCTTATTGAAAAACCAACAAAACATCATCAATTAATCGGTGAAGTCCTACTGAATTTGGATCTGTTTTTTGGATGCAAAACACGTCCTCTGAGTGATCATGTAGAGGAATCTGAAGAGCTTTGATACATGCATTGGAGTCGCCTAGAAGGATGACATCTCCCATTGTGGAGTACTGAATGATGCCAGTGTATAAGTCCGAATATGGGTCTTTGTTTAAGTCATCGTGCATAGCAAACAAAGATGAAATAGGGGGGAAGTAACGAACTGCCACGTAGATGTCTCCAGAGAAGGAGGTAAATGCACTGAGTTAAATCCACATGAAACTCGAAAAATCGTTTGAAGCCACTAGAGAGGCCCTATCATTGAGAGAGTCCCGACAATTATTTTCTAGTCTGAAGAAGAAGGACTCAGGGGTATAGGTTGAGCTTGGTGATGATGCCAAGTCCCTAGTAGCAGGAGTTGGTACCATTCCGTTCTAGCTCGAGTTAGGTAACTCTTTAGATTTTGATGATGTCTTGTTTGTTCTAGGTCTCAGGAAAAACTTAGTTTCAGTTTCAGTTATGGAGGATAAGGGCTTTGTAGTTGAGTTTAAGAACCAACAAGTCCTTATTAGACCAAAGGAATCTAGCCCATATACAACTTAGGTAATAGGGGTTAAAGAAGATAATTTGTATAGGTTGCAGGGTGAACCTGTTCGAGCCCTAGTTCATAACAGTGACAGCTTATGCCAGTTATGGCACAAGAGGATGGGGCACTTGCATCACATGGCGTTGCCTATTTTGAGGGAGATTGTCACAGATCTTCTAGAGTTTAGTATTGAGGATCATGGTGAATGCAAAAGGTGCACGCTTGGCAAGCATGCCAAAGTTGATTTCCCAAGCAATGGGCATAGGACTAAGGAGATTTTAGAGCTAGTACATTCAAATGTTTGTGGACCAATGTTAGTAGCGTCAATTACATGAAGCATGTACTATGTTTCCTTCATTGATGATTTCTCTCACAAGGCTTGGATCTGAAGATTTTCTGAGGTCCTAACAGGCTGCCAACTAGGTCTGTCTTTGACCTCAAGTTTGCTCTAAATTTCTGCTGTCACAAAAGTCTTTGCTGTTGTTTTATAACAACAAACTGTTCAGGAACTTTATTGCTGTTCTGTTATGGTTACATAGCCTTTTAAGGTACTCTAGCATGTAGTTTTAGTGACCAATAGGTTAGCACATGCATACCATAAATATGTAACACACCTCTTAGATCTTTACATTTGAAATCATGCTGTTCTAAACTCTAGCATACTTGACAATGAACACAGGTATATTTGGTCAACATGACCCTGGATAAAACCCCACCGAGGAAAACCAGTTTGGAATATAAGTCTATATATGTGATGTAAAATATGTGAGATACAACAAGTACATGGAACAAAAGAACCTGATACAGTGGCAATCCCTCTCAAGCTGCTATACAATTTCCAGACGACAGATGCGCCCAAGCATGGTGCACGCTTCTCCCTTGTTGTTCAATCCCACTGAAAGCTTGCTCCCTTGCTGCTTGAAGCTCTGATGAAGAAACCCCTCCACACAAATCTGACCTTGTGTGTTACCTCTCCAACAAAACCCTCCTCAAAGCAATTTGACAAGTGCAAGTCCTCCCTGCTAGGTGTGCGCCCTCCTCCAAACAAGCATCCACACAATAAAACCACACAATAAAACAATGGAAGCCAAAGCCTCCTAGAACTCTCCATGGAAGGAGGCGCCCTTGAAACCCTCATCCTTTGCTTCCATCCTCATCTCCATAGCTCAACTCTACCTCTCCAAGTGAACAATAGAGTGAATTTGCCTCTCTTTGCCCTATGTGCCCTTCTTATAGAATTCATAAGGAAACCTAAAGATGGATGGATGAGATCATCCCATCCCATCTTTAATCAAAGGTTGAGATCTTCCAAAAAGAATCTCAACTCAAAACCCACTTTGGGTTTAGTTTCCATAGTTTTCTTTATGTCCCTCAATTCACCCACAAAGTGAATTAATAGTCACTTTTCACTTAAGTGACAAATTTCACCCTTTTGACTTATGAAAATGTCAAAGTGAAATTAGACATAAAGTATAAGGCACGATGGGTCAAATAAAGTATAGAGACCCACAACCACAAGGGGACCACTTCCCTCGGTACACAAATCTCAACATGATCTACTTCCTAAAGATCAAGGATGGGGTCTTTAGTAGGTGTTTGGAGTTCAAAGATCTAGTTGAAAACTAGACAGGGAAGAAGATCAAAATCTTGAGATCGAATGATGGGGGAGAGTATACCTTCAAGGAGTTCGAGGGTTTCTACAAGGAGGTAAGACTCAAGAGGGAGCTGACAGTTCCGTACAACACAACAAAATGGGGTTGCAGAGTAGAAGAATCGATCCTTCAAAGGGGTTGCTAAGGCCATGATACAATTAGGACTTATCGATGTTTCTTTGGGTTGAGGCATGTAACACAACATTATACATCCAAAATCGGTGTCCTCATAGGATCTCAGAGGACAATACAATAGAGGAGGCATTCATTGGTGTGAAGCTAGAGGTGAGACATTTTTGCATTTTGGCTGTCCAATTTATATCCATGTAACGGTAGAGAAGAGGACCAAGTTGGAACCCTCCAATAGGAAGGGTTTATTTGTAGGTTACAATGAGACTTCAAAGGCTTACAGGGTCTATACTCCAATGCAGAGGAAGACAATAGTGAGAAAGGATGTAAATTTTGAGGAAGACTTTGCATCCAGGAAGTCCCATGAGCCTATTTTAGTGATAGAGGATGAGGAGTAGGAAGCTTTGAAGGTTGAGTCAGGATCACCGGTGATTTCCAGAGCGGTACATTAGCCTTCAGGTGAAGAAGGGGAGACAATAGCCCCTTCCACTTCTATTAGGAGACCTCAATGGTTCACTCAAACATTGAGGGATGCTTAGGAGTATGTTGAGACTCCTAAGAGCACATTTAGAGAGAGCAAACCTCCAAAGAAGTTTCCATACTATACGACATTGATGAACAACATTCTAGATTTCAAGCCGTCCAACTTGTTATTGCTCAAATTGTACTTAATCATAAAATCCCCAATCTACAAGGTACAACTCAAGGGCAATTGTTAGGACGATCACCATTATCACCTCAATTACCTATGCTCTTCACTTTAGGCCTTCTCTCCTCCAGCTTAGGGGGTATCCCTAGTAGGATTACTAAGACCAAACAATGAGGCACGAGGTGAAATTGAGAGTAGCCTTAGTAAAATGGATTTTTGGGGTTTTTAGGGTTTTAGATTAAGTGATGGAAGGAGATGGAGGTCAGTGCCAAATCCAACTAGGGCAATGGAGTCAAGGTGAGTCAAATGGATTATGAGGTCAAGAAGAAACCCTCCAAAGAATTGGCTTATTTCATTCAAGGATTAGGGCTTTGAGATTAGAACCAAGAGGAAGAGTAATCCCTCACCCAATCATAATCAAGAATGAATGTCAAGGTCTACAAGAAGGGAACTTTAATGGAAAATCTTCACCAACAAGATCAACTATGGCTTGACAAATTTACTTGATACTTTAGCTAGGGATCCACAAGGAAGAACAAAGCATGGCACCAAATAATCACCAAACCAACAAAGGAAGAAGGAAGAAAACCCTAGAACATCTTCCTTCCAAGTGGTAAACTTACCCCTCAAATGGATCGATCATGAAGGCTTGTAGAAGACTTGAGCATTTCACCATTAATCCTTAAGCATCAAATAATAACCAAGAAAGAGAAGCTTCAATAATTGACAATATCCATCCACAAAGAAAGAAACCTTTACACCATAAATGCTCCAAGAAAGATATGTCAATTAAGCTCCAAGGAGCGAGAGCTCCAAAAATCCTTACATGAGTGATAACGAGGAAGGGCACCTCTATTTATAGAGTGATGCTCACCTTCCTTTACAACAAAATAGTATTATATCATGAGACATCCTTAGATCTAGGCTAAGAAAAGTAAAATTCAATCCTCCTACAACTAATTACTGTAAAACAACAATAAAATAAGGTGGTCAAGCCACATGTACAATGATAAAGATGAAATAGCCCCCAAAGAGAGGGATGTCTCCATAAGATAAGGAAGAATGAGTGTCCAAGGTGGAATGTTAACCTCCAAAGGCCCCCAAAGTGTGTAGATGCTCCACCAACTCTTGAAAACGTGTAAGTCAACCCCTTTAGTTTCCTCCAAGGTTGATGTATGGGCTTCCAGGGCAAAAACGTCCTCAAATTCATGACATAAAACCTGCCAAAAGGGGGGACTCCTCCAAAACAACTTCATATGTCACCTTCAAGGTCAAAAACCTTCCATAAAAGTGCAATGTAAATCCTCCAAGGGGGCACATTAGTCTTCCAAGGAGAAGGGGCTCTACAAGCAATGAAATAGCCCTCTATAAGTGGACAACCTCCTCTAAATCAACTCTATAAGCAATGTATGATGTCAAACGTGAAGTCAACAAGGTGCAATCATCATCCTTCAATTATGCCAATGTCCTCTCTTAGTCAAAGATTGGTCCAACAAGCCCACACATGCTATGAAACCTCCATGCTAACTCCAAGGTGGACGTCTTGGCAAATGAAGTGACCCATGCCTCAAAATGAGTGAATAAGGTGAGCTTTTAGAAATCTGCAATGTGGCATGGCATGAGAAGCCCCAGCACACGAAAAATAGTTCAAAATAATTTGAACCAATGCCTTGGGAACTATGAATTGGCTCAATAAAAATGAACTGCATGGGGAAATGTGAAGATGCCCAAAAAACTGGATGAAGCGAATTTCCCAAGAAGTATCATGCCACATCATATAGTCCTTCCCCATGTCACCAAACCTTCCAACTCATGAAAACAAGTAAGTGTCCCATCTATCCAAAGTTCAAACATACAGTGGCTAGTGAAGAAATTCACTAGGGTTACCCCTTGTCAACATGAGGGGTACCACAACTTTTAGGAGGCAGTAGAGCAGTAGGTATGGCGGGATGCCATGGTGGAGGAGTACACCTCCATCATGAGGAATGATGTTTGGGTCATAGTGCCAAGACTGGAGGGGAAGTTCGTAGTGAGTTCCGGGTGGCTCTACAAGATTAAGCATGCTCCATATGGCGGCATTGAGAAGTTCAACGTGAGGTTCGTAGTGAGAGGGTTCTCCCAGAAAGAGGGAGTGGACTATGAAGAGACTTTTGTTACAATCGCTAAGTACACTTCCATTATAGTAGTTATGTCCTTGGTTTCATTTATGGGATGGAGGATACATCGGATGGATGTGAAGATAACTTTCCTTAATGGGATCATTGAGGAAGAAGTATGCATAGAATCAGGGCTTTTGAGGTAAATGGGAAGGAGTCCCATGTTTTTAGGTTTAAGAAAGCCTTGTATAGGCTCAAGTAGGCACTGAGAGCATCGTATTCTAGGATAGATGGATATTTGTAGAGTACGGGATTCACCAAAAGTGAAGCAAATCATAACTTATGTTATATATTTGTTGGGATTGATTTGCTCATTTTGGTGCTTGATGTAGATGACTTGTTTCTTACAGGTGCAGAGAAGCTCATTGCAGGGTGCAAAGCAAACATGGTAGTTGAGTTCGAGATGAAGGACATCAACATGATGCATTGCTTCTTGGGTTTGGAGTTTTGGCAGAGACTAGGGGAGATTTTCCTTGGGCAGGGTAAGTATGCAGTTGAGATCCTGAAGAGGTTTTGAATGGAGCACTGCAAACCTATGCCCACACCCATGATCACTAATTTGAAGAAGGTGACAACTTTAGATTCAGAGTTGGTGGATTCCACGTTGTACAGGTAGCTGATAGGTTCCTTGATGTATTTGGTCAACACTAAGCCAAATATATGTTTTGCAGTAAACACCTTGAGTTAGTTCATTGTGGAGCCAAGGTAGGATCATTGAGTAGCCATAAAACATGTGCTCATGTATTTGAGGGGCACAATCGAGTATGGTCTTAGATATCTTGGAGATGGTGAAGTGAAGTTGCAAGTGTATTCAGACTCAGATTGGGTAGGCAGTGCAACATGCAGGGAGAACACCTCAGGGTGTTTCTTTAGCTTGGGATCAATGATTATATCCTGGTTCAATAGGAAGTAGGCTTCCATGGCACTTAGCTCAGCAGAGGCAGAATACATGGTAGCCAATATTTCTAGTTGTGAGGCCATTTGGCTTCGCAAGTTACTTGCAAGATTGTTTGATTAAGAGTTGGAACCTACAGTCATTTACTGTGATAATTGGAGTGTATCAAACTCTATGAGATCCAATGTTTCATGATAGGTCCAAGAATATAGGGATCAGATGTTACTTCATACGAAACAGGGTTTAGAAGGGAGCAATGAAGCACCGGTACATTCCCACATATATCAGTAGGTAGTTTATATTCTGACCAAGCCTTTGGGAAAAGGGAAGTTTGAAGCATTCAAAGATAGACTTGGATTGGTGCAGAATTCCTTCTTCGCTAAGAGGGAGTGTTGGGAAATATAGCTCGAATACAAATTTCTGCATAGGTTCAGTGTGAATGTGCTAGAAGCAGTTTGAGTTATTTTCGAAAAGTAATTCTATTTTGTAATTCACTTTAGTAAAAAGTGAAAAGTTTATATCAACTGTAAAATGTTTCATGCATTTATGACTTAGACTAGGAATTAATATCAACTATAGATCTCACCCTGAGATTAGGGTTTTAGCTAAAAGTTTAAAGACATGTCAAGATAGAGGGTTTAGACACACAATTGAACAGTCGAGGAAGGGAGTGACCAAGAGAGAGAGAGAGAGAGAGAGAGAGAGAGAGAGAGGTGAATCAGAGAAGGAGGCAGGTTGTATAACAGGAAGAGTTCGCACATGGCAGCTGTAGAGATGCAATTGTATGAAATCCATATAGACCCATATAGTGATACAAATATGTATAGTCCGCATAGCAGTACAGTGGGTTGTACGACAGGCCGTATAGGAGTTTAGCTACTGTTTTTGTGTTTCCTAGCAGGCTGTACCTCTCTCAAGCAGGCCGTACAACTCAGTTTCAGGGTGATTTTGGTAATCGTGCAACTATTGATTTAAGCATACTATGGAGGTTACCTTTTAAGCTTTCGAAGGAATGAAAAGCTGATTTTGAAGGAGAAATTCCCTGTGTATGTGTGAAACTGTTTTATGCTTCCACTATTTGTTTTCCAACTATTGTGTGATTGATGTTATGGTCTGAAATTTAATTAAATTCAACAATTTATTAGTTTAATTGAGATCACAAGGAAAAGAATCATCTAGGTTTGGAAATTTCTACATTTTGTTGTTTCCAAACATGATATCTCTTAGTGTTGCGGGTTCAAATTTACCAAACTAGTGTTTTTTGTTAGTCATCTATTTGGTTGCACATGAGTTGATGCATCAAGCATCTTCCATTGTTTCCGTTGCAACAAGTGAGGTTAAGAATGCACCTTTCACACCATCATCGTATTAAGAGCCTTCTTCTCCACATAATGCATTGCTTGTTTATTTTCTTTGCCTTGGAACTGCTATGGATTGCACTTGAAACAATGGCCTGCATAATGCCTTTTCTTGCTACAGTAATATCATGTAACTTTGTTGGCACTCTTTTGAGGTTTTTGCATGCTTTCTTTAGGCTGTGCAATTTTTTGCTTTGATTGACCACCTTTCTTCTTTGATATTTTCACAGTGAACGTTTTGTCAAACTTGTGTGGTTCTTCTTATAATGATATATTGGAAAGTTCATCTAGTGTCATGCTAATAAATTTCTCTGTGGAATTCAACCTTGTCATGAAGGGATGAAATGTTTATGCTGACCATTTATGGTTAGTTCTACCAGGTCCTTCATCTTCATTGAAATATTTATGCGTGAAGTATAATCTATGGTGTTCACATTGCCATTCATCTTCAATAAATACAGTTGATTACACAAATAAAATAGTCTAGCTTTGTTGAAGGTCTCATAAAGATTTTGCAATGTAGACTGGATCTTACTTGCACTGTCTACACTTTGTATCTAAGGAATTATATGATTTTCCACTTATGAGTTTGAGATGTATTGTGCATCTTCATCTTGAGCATTGAGCTTCTCCAATTCTCCTGCATTAGTTGGAGGCCCTTTTGTGCCTTCAACAAGTTTTAATAACGCCTGTTTCATCAACACATTTTGGATTTTGAATTGCTAGACATAATAGTTCATCCCATGCAATTTCACTTTAGGAAGAGGAGTGCTCAAAGAGGATTACATATCTCCCTGTTGCGTAAATTTCTTACAACGTAACGACTGCCAAATTTTGACTGTTGAAACTTGATACATTATGGATTTCAAATTGCCAGACATAATAGTTCATCCCATGCAATTTCACTTTAGGAAGAGGAATGGTCGAAGAGGATTACATCTCTCCCTCTTGCTTAGTAAATTTCTTACAACGTAACAACTCCCAAATTTTGACTGTTGATATCGGGTGCTTCTGTTGTGCTACTTGGCTAACAACAACTTTGATCAAGATGAACCATCTTCAATTCTATTCACCAAAACTGAACGTGGCTCTGATACCATGCCAAAAGTCGTATGAACAAGAGAACAATCTGGAACTAATGCAATTTAGGGGGAAATGATTACCAACTAACTTTGATACCACCCTGGGTATAGTGAAAGGTGTTGAATTTTAATGCTTAGCTCATACACATGTAGTTTATTTCAATTTAGCATGAACTTGAACCATAAATAATGTAGCAATACCATATACAATAGCTGCAGTAACCAAGATCACAAGAAGAATAACCATGCACAAGAACACAAGAAGTTATCCTTGGAAAACCCTTCTCAATCAAGGGAAAAACCCAACAATCCTTTGCTATAGAGTCAAGAGAAGATCCCCCACACCATAAACCCTAGAGCACACAAGAGGGTGGTTCTATGACCTTGAAACTTGCGCCTAAGAGAAGTGCGCTCTTCAGCCGTACAAGTAGCTTGAGAGAATGTTACAATGAAGTGTGAGAGAGTGATCCACAATGGGGATCTACTCTCTTATTTATACAAGACCTAACACAACAATAGGTGTGTCTATTGGCACAATAGGGCTGACTTCTATAACTCAATGATATAATTAATCTTTACACAAATATTAATTATCTTTACATGGTGGGGCCGACTTGTACGCAATTCGAGTTACACAATAAATCTTACTCTTAGACAACATAGCAAGGATCTCTCACATCCTCTAGTGCTCAACCACTAGGGACACGTCCACCTGTGCTCAACCACAGGGACGTCACTCTCAACATATCAACTCAACTAAGTCCATAGGAGTACCATCTGGAGAGCCATCTCAAGTCGACTCAACTAAGTTTATAGGAGTTTGACAGGAGACCATCTCAAATAGTCTCAACTCAGTCCAGAGGAGCACGACAAGAGACCACATGTCATCTCAACTTAGTCCATAGGAGTATGACACACCCATCGCATGGGCTCTCTCATAGATCGTCTCAACTCATTCCAGAGGAGAGCGACCTGGAGAATGTCTCATGAAGTTGCAATCATCAACACTCCCTCTCAGCTAGGGAGGCATTCTCCACCATGCCAAGTCTCTCACGGAAGTACTTGAGCTTTGTCCTTGCAAGCGGTTTGGTGAAGACATCTGGAACCTGCTCATGTGTAGAAAGGTACTACACGTGTACTACTTTCCTCTGCACCATATCTCTGATGTAATGGTATTTGATCTCATTGTTGTTTCGATTTATCGTGAAACACAGGATTCAAGGAGAGCTTCACACAACTCTAGTTATCGCAACGGATAACAGTGGAATCAACCTCATGACCAAATAAGTCTGCAAGGAGCTTGCGAAGCCGCAATAATTTGCGGATGATTGCCACACATAATGCAATGTACTCTGCTTTTGCGGTACTAAAAGCCACAGAAGTCTGTTTCCTACTACACCAAGAAATTGTGGCAGATCCCAAAGTAAAACAACAACCGAATGTGCTCTTCCGGTCCACTGCGCTCCCTGCCCAATTTGCATCGACATATCCTTGCAATCTCATGTCTACATTGGAGGCATATCTCAGGCCATAACCAACTGTGCCTCGTAGATATCTCAACACATGCTTCGCTGCTATCCAGTGTGTTTGTCTCGGCTGACTCATAAACTGGCCGAGTACACTCACTGCATAGCATATATCAGGTCTGGTGTTAACCAGATAAATCAATGATCCAATCAGCTGTTTGTAGAGATGTGGATTAATCTCGCCTAAATCAGAAGAAGCCTCGTTCATCTTCTTCAGATTCATAACCATCGGTATAGGCATGGACTTGCAGTCTGTCATCTCGAATTTCTTCAATATCTCAATTGTATATTTTCCTTGACTCAGGAAAATCTCATCAGTCCTCTGCCACACTTCTAGTCCCAAGTAGTGCATCATACCAAAGTCCATTTCGAATTCAGAAGCCAATGCACGCTTGCATTCAACAATGAGGCTTTCTGAATCGGTGAGGAATAAGTCATCAACATATAGGACCAAAATCAGGCACTCGTCACCAACAATGTGATAGTATAGGTTGGGATCAACAACACTCTTGCTGAAGCCCCAACTCATCAAGTATCCATCAATCTTCTCATACCAAGCACGAGGTGCCTGCTTTAGTCCATACAGAGCTTTCTTCAACCTGCACACATGAGACTCTTTCTCATGTATCACGAATCCATTTGGCTGCTCGATGTAAACTTCTTCCTCAATCTCACCATGGAGAAAGGATGTCTTTTCATCCATCTGATGTAGTTTCCAACCCATGGATGCAACTAGGGCAATAATCGTACGGATGGAAGTGTATCGAGCAACATGAGCAAATGTCTCCTCATAATCTATTCCCTCCACTTGAGAGAATCCTCTGGCCACAAATCTAGCTTTGTACTTCTCGACACTTCCATCAGCTGCATGTTTAATCTTATAGATCCACTTGGAAGTCACTACAGACTTCCCTTCCGGTCTTGGAACAATATCCCACACATCATTCTTCATGATGGACTGATACTCTTCGGTCATGGCATCTTGCCAAACCTGCTGACATGTTTCTTCTCCATGACAAGAAGGCTCAGTATCAATGATGTGGCTCATTGCTGACACGTAGATCGAAAATATCTGTGGTCTCTTTCTCTCTTGGAATGTACCACGAGGAGTTGCATGTCCCTTTGCCTCTTGTAGAGTCTGTCGAGCCCATGCAAGCCTTTTCTGGCCTACTGCAATGTCTCTAGGAACATCAACTGGAGCTACGAGATCAACTGGATCAGTAACTGTCTCCCTCTGAATTGTTGAAGGGGGAGAAGGTACCGTCTCTTCTTTCTTCTCACTGTCAATCTCCATCTGAGATTCTTTGGATCTTCGGAAGGCTATCTCTTCCTCAAATGTGACGTCTTTGCTAACTTCGATTTGTCTCTAACCAGGGTTGTAGATCCGGTATGCCTTCGAAGATTCACCGTACCCTACAAACGTACCCTTTTTGCCTGAAGGGTCTAGCTTGGTCCTCTTCTCCTTGGGTACATGAAAGTATATTGGACACCCAAATATCCTGAAGTGTCCAACCTCAGGCTTCACTTCGGTGAAGGCTTCTTCAGGAGTCATGTTCTTCAGAATTTTATGAGGACTCCTGTTCTGAACGTACATTGCTGTCATGGATGCCTCTGCCCATAGAATCATAGGTAGATTTTGATCATGTATCATTGCTTTGGTTGCCTCAACAATGGATCTGTTCTTCCTCTCTGCAACCCCATTCTGCCGAGGGTTATAAGGAACAATGTGGTCCCTCTTGATCCCTGTCTCAATACAGAAATCAATCCCCGGAGGTGTACTCTCCTCCATTATCTGATCTCAACACCTTGATCCTCCTCCCGGTCAGGTTCTCAACCTAAGCTTTAAACTCTTGAAATATCGCAAGGACTCCATCCTTGGTCTTTAAGAAGTAAATCCACGTCTTCCCAGAGTGATCATCAATAAAGAGCACATAGTACAAATATCCGTTCAAGGAAGCAACAATCATGGGTCCACAAACATCTGTATGTATCAGGTCCAAGATCCCCTTGGATCTATTGTCACTGCTCGAAAAGGACCTCTTGACATTCTTGCCAAGAGCACAACCTCTGCAAACACCATCATGCTCAATATGTATCTCTGGGAGGCCTGTCACCATCTTCCCCAGAGCGGGAAGGGCTCTATAATGTAAATTAGCAAGTCTTCTATGCCATAGTTCGCTCAAGTTGATAGTATCATGTAACAGGGCCTGGACTGGTTGGACAGTCAATTTGTACAAACTGTTTTCTCGAACACCAATCACTTGGGCAGAATCCATGTGTGAGTTCTTGTGCCATGCAAGAACTTTTCCTTTAGAGAAGGCAACCTTGTAGCCTTTATCCTCTAAGGCAGAAACAAAGACAAGATTCCTCTTCATCCCAGGTACATATAGTACCTCACTTAATTGAAGAGGTATGTCAGAATCTAGTTGGAAAGAAGAAGTTCCAACTCCCTTCACAGTATATCTGGCATTATCACCAAGTACAACATGCAGACGAGATTCTTTCTCTACAAGGTCTGTAAGGTGTTCTCTATATCTAGTCATGTGCCTGGAGGCACCACTGTCAATCAATCAAATATCACTATCAGTAGGAACTGTACCTGAGAGTGCTGATATGACGAAGAATGCTTCATCTTTTATGTCTTCATCTCTCTAATGTGGTTCTGGATCAACATCGACAGTGGATGCATGTTATCTTCCTTTCTTCCTGGCAGGACAATTTCTCGCAATGTGTCCATACTTGTCATATCTGAAACATTGAATCCTTGAAATATCTTTTCTATGTTCATGACCTGGAGCTGCTGAAGTTTTCTTGTCTTTGATGCTTTGCCAAAACTTCTTCTATTTCTTCTGCCTGTCTTTGTATGAGAAGCAAGAGCTTGATTGTCATCATGATGAGCGTTTTGCACTCCTCTGGCTACTCGTTTGGTTTCCTGCTGAGTGCAGTCTGTCCATAGTCGATCAAACTCAGGTAGATTTGCTCTTCCACTGATACTTTGAAGAAATGGTTCCCAATGTCTTGGAAGAGCATTGAGAGTAATCATGACAAGTTCTCTGTCTTTTATGGTTTCTCCAATGGCACCTAGCCGATCTCTGATCTCTGAGATCTTCATGAAGAAAGTAGCAATGGTGTTAGCTTTCGTCATCTTGATATTTTGAAGTTGGTGCTTCAATGTAAGAGCTCTGTTTGTGTTTTTGCTCCCAAACATCTTCTTTAATGCATCATACATTTCACAAACTGTCTCCAGGGTAGAGATGCGAGGTAGTAGATGATCTCTCACTGAATAGATATATATATTCCTTGCTTTGACATCGTCTGCCTTCCAATCAACCTTCTCTTCATCGGTTGTTGTTGCTGGTAGAGTCTTTTCTATCAAACTCAATAGGTCATTCTCTTCTAGAGTGATTTGTAGTCTTGATTTCCAGGAGCCGAAGTTGCTTGATCTATCAAGCCTATCTTCCACCAAAGTTTTGTTCATCATGGCTTGTGGATTCTTCACAAACCCTAGCGGCTAGGCTAGAAACCCTAGCTTCAGAAAACCTGACGGCTAGGCTTAGGCTAGAAACCCTAGGTTTCGTTGGACTTATGACTGCCAACAATAAGCCTTGGAAAGTCAAAAGAACCTCGGTGAGCTGCAAAAATCCTTCAACGAATTGCAGAAACCCTAGAGGCTAAAATCTGTAGAAACCCTAGAAACCCTAGGGTCGAAAATCAAAATTTCTCCGATTTGCAATCTGAGAGTTGCAGGAGGTGTGCTGAAGGAGGCCGTACTTGCCTATGCAATAATTAGGCCCAACGTTGAAGTGGAAGGTGCTCGAACTAGCTTGACAAGAAAAATGGAGGGGGCTGTTTTTTTCAGTTGCAGCAAGAAGGTGATGGCTAGCTTGAATAGCTTGTGCAATGGCTCTTCAAGAACTTTGCTCTGATACCATGTTGAATTTTAATGCTTAGCTCATACACATGTAGTTTATTTCAATTTAGCATGAACTTGAACCATAAACTATGCAACAATATCATATACAATAGCTGTAGTAACCAAGATCACAAAAAGAATAACCATGCACAAGAACACAAGAAGTTATTCTGGGAAAACCCTTCTCAATCAAGGGAAAAACCCAACAATCCTTTGCTATAGAGTCAAGAGAAGATCCCCCACACCATAAACCCTAGAGCACATAAGAGGGTGGTTCTATGACCTTGAAACTTGCGCCTAAGAGAAGTGCGCACTTCAGCCGTACAAGTAGCTTGAGAGAATGTTACAATGAAGTGTGAGAGAGTGATCCACAATGGGGATCTACTCTCTTATTTATACAAGACCTAACACAACAATAGGTGTGTCTATTGGCACAATAGGGCCGGCTTCTATAACTCAATGATATAATTAATTTTTACACAAATATTAATTATCTTTACATGGTGGGGCTGACTTGTACCCTTTACACAATTAGGGTTACACAATAAATCTTACTCTTAGACAATATAGCAAGGATCCCTCACATCCTCTAGTGCTCAACCACTAGGGACACGTCCACCTGTGCTCAGCCACAGGGACGTCACTCTCAACAGATCAACTCAACTAAGTCCATAGGAGTACCATCTGGAGAGCCATCTCAAGTCAACTCAACTAAGTTCATAGGAGTCTAACAAGAGACCATCTCAAGTCATCTCAACTTAGTCCAGAGGAGCACGACAAGAGACCACACGTCATCTCAACTTAGTCCAGAGGAGTATGACACCCCTATCACATGGGCTCTCTCACAAATTGTCTCAACTTAGTCCAAAGGAGAACGACCTGTAGAATGTCTCATGAAGCTGCAATCATCAACAAAAGGAACCCTTCTTTTGCAGAACAATTGCTTTTTGATTTGACATTGCAACATGTTGCGTTAGTTGTCTTCAGTTGACACCAATTTGTTGACATAGAATTGCATTATTTGTAGCTAACAATTTTAGCACTAATACAAAACTTACCTAACAAATTCTCACAGTTGAAGTCAAGTTTTGAAACTTAAACATCATAATCACGTACATTAAAGTAAAGATAGAGAGATCAATGGCACAAGATAACAGAGTTTCTCTAGAGATTGTAAAATAGCTAACCTGGTTAACTTAGAAAATGGAGTATACAACAAACTTACTATACGCTACAAACACCTTCAATTGTTTTTTCAAATCTTCACTGTAAGACTCTTTGGTCTACATGGGAGTTCAAAGCTCCAATGGGTCAAACAGGTTTATTGCCTTTGGCTCACTTGACCTTTTGCTTTTGAACAATAACAAATAACACTTAATTTGCCAATGCATTATTCTATTGTTCTGGAATGTATGAGGTGACCTCATATATAGAGTGGATGGACGATCGAATTTGACATGGGCAAGGATCAAATTTGACCAAGTCAAATCTTAGCCAATGCTTGGCTCCATGTTAGTAGTCTACACCAACTCAATATCTTTTTCCAAATCATCATTGCCATGACGTCTCATCTCTTGTGCTTGACTGTATCCCCGCTAGAACAACAAGTGTACCAAAGTTGATCCATGATTATTGTCATGCTATTGTGCCAAACTTCTGTTTGAGCCTATTCTATTCTTATATCAGCCCATACTAAAGTGCATTTAGCTTGGGAAGAGGGCAAGGATCAAATTTGACCAAGTCAAATCTTAGACAATGCTTGGCTCCATGTTAGTAGTCTACACCAACTCAATATATTTTTCCAAATCATCATTGCCATGACGTCTCATCTCTTGTGCTTGACTGTATCCCCGCTAGAACAAGTGCACCAAAGTTGATCCATGATTATTGTCATGCTATTGTGCCAAACCTCTGTTTGAGCTTATTCTATTCTTATATGAGCCCATGCTAAAGTGCATTTAGCTTGGGAAGACTTTCCATTAACTTTTCCAATAGTTAGCCATGTAAATGGATTTGAAAAAAAGGCCCCTTTTTTGTAGTGCATCTTTGATCTTTACAATTTCCATTTCCTATCATCCACAGCTTCCAAAATATCCACAATGCTTGTTGTATTGTCAATGCTTCAAACCCAATTTGGCATGGTTTATCTTTAGGACTGTTGCCGTCCTAATACACACCTGGGTTATCGTGGAAGAAACCTTCAATCCACTTGGTGTGTCCTTGGGGGCAAGTCTCGAGTCCAAGTGCTGTCACCTGATCCCCGACTCCTCCGTCTAGGCCAACTCCTAGCGAAGCCAAGGGGGATAGTCCCTATAAAAATAAAACTAAGGCTTTCTAAATTAAGCAAGAAAGAAAACTTTATTCTAGGAGTTTATTGCTTGAAATAAAACTTTTAATCACAAGATAAATTTAGCACCACATGATATTTAACCAAAAAGGATACTGCCTGCATCATCAACCATGAGCTTTATGAATTATCAAATAAAGACAAGCATTTACACTTACTAAACAATATAGAGATAAACTTTAAAGACCAGTGCCAAACATAAAGCAGTAAAGTGTGATGTGATGAAAATGCCGCGTTAATTTTATCTTGAGTGTTTTGGTTAAGGGATTTGGTGTTATTAAAAGAGTTTTGAAACCGTGAAGTGGGGATTAAAGTCGGGGTCCCCACTCTTTGTGTGCAAAAGTGAATATGGCCTCTTTGTTCGTTATTCGCCAATCTTATAGACTTACCGACCGGGTGTGCCGTAGGTCCAACAAGGAGAGAACCTAGATCTCAAAGTTTCCCCTTGACTTAACACACTCCACTCAGGGTAGAGGTCTTAGATGAATAACACAACTTAGAGATTGTCCTAATTATACTAGCATGCACTATTCAAATCTTTTCTGGGTCACCGAAGCAATTAAAGCGTGAGAGCGGGCTTGCATACTCAGATTTGAATAGCTGGGGTTTATTCCAATATATTTGCAAAATTGAAACTAAAGATAAGCAAACCTAGAACTTGCAAAATGTTTTTTAAGACTTTGATTTAAGTGATGTGAGTTAGTTTTAATCTTGTTAATGCATGAGAAACTAAAAGAAATCAACAAAATGGGAAACAACCCCGAAAAAAACAAGAAAACACAAAAAACACCAGTTTCCCCCCAGGGGCAGGGGAAACAACTAAAGGTGAGCTTTGTGGCTCACTAACTTTATTACAAGATGAGATTACTTTTCTTTTTTGGAACACTTGACCTTTATATGAAGAGATCAAGTGTTTTACAAAGCTTTAATGATAAAAAGATCAAACGCAAGGCTCCCGGGAGCACCGGGAGGGTCCTGGAAGGGGCTAAACTTCAAAAGTTCAGCAACATTTCCTCTTATACCTGTCAGATCTGCACTAAAACAGCAAGGTATTAAATGCAAAAGGTGACCAAAAACACTTTAAGAGTGTCTTTGATCAACCCTTAAAAATATGTGGAAAAATTCTAAGTTAAACTACACTAAGGACAAAAATTAACTAAGGAGTGATAGCTAAATAGCTAACCTCCTTAGGATTTTATTGGTTGATATAAAATCAGAAAAGAACAGCAACCTATCTTGCAGATTTATACTTTAGAAAACACAGTAAACTTTTGCTTATCACAAGCCTAAAAAAACTTGCTAGAAATATGAAGGCTAGCTAGAAGCAAAATTAAGCTAGATCTTTGGCAAATAGATGAATTACTTTATACAAATCAGATTTAACTTTAAGGGCTGCATGCAATTGATCTAAAACAGATTTCAACTTTCAATACAAATCAAAACCTTGCATGCAACAGAAAACCAAACGACAAAGAGAAATTTTGAGAGAAGAAAGGGAAAGAGAAATTCTAAACCCGGAATTTGGGCAATGGAGTCAGAATGCTGCTTGAAGAGGGGAATCCTTTCTTTCTTTGCACTTGAAGACGTTAGAGGTTCAAGCAAGAACCCTCTATTCCTCTAAGATAGAGAACCTGTAAACTTGGCAAAACCCTTGCAAGCGAAATGTTAAAATATCCAACATATAACTTAAGAAAACATGTAATTAAAACAATAATGACATGCACTCAAAGATTAATTTGTAACAAAACAAGGATTAGCAATACAACCTAGTTTTACTAATACCTCATTCCAAAAGATAAATAACAATGCTAGCAAGAGATCTTTACCATACTTTAAGAACCATAGTAGGAGTAGATCCTCCACACATTTGCACAAGACAACACAAGACAACCCAAGACTTCGCTCACAAATGAGAGAGGTCGATCTCTCTTATACAGAAATGGAGGTGAGACTTCCTAGGCAAATGCATGCGCTAGGGTTAGGGTTTTAGTGTAGGTAATGCGTGGGTAAAGGAGGAGTGATGCGTGAGAGGAGGAGTGGCGCACTTAGATTAGAAGGAGATGCGTGGGAGTGAAGGGTAGGTTGTGTGTAGTTAAGTGGGAGCGTAGGTAGATGAAGGGGAGTGAACTAGGAGTGAGTGGCAGTGGTGAGTGAGTGAACTGAAAGAGAGTAGGCGTGAGGTGTGAGTTAAGTGGGATGTGGGCCATGAGAGACATGCGCTAGGGTTTAGGTAATGCCACTTAGGATGGGAGTTGAGTTGGAGACTCCTCCCTAACTCCAATTCATCTAGATAGGTCGACCTTCTCATTAGTTAACTCACTTTTAGCCTTGAGTTGACAAAAAACACACAAAAAACATGTTTAAAACACGTTTTCCAGTTTTCCTAAAATTTAGGAAACTCAATTAATTACCTCTTTTCTGTATTTTTCGAGTAAAACTGATTTTTTTAGTGACAATAATCACTTTTTAGTCTCGAAAGATGGGAAATAGGGGTTTACATCATACTTTGGACTGGAAAACGACTGCAAACATGGCATCTGACAAAGTTTGATGCCATATTTTTTACATTTATTGACTCTGAATTAAAAAATTCCATATTTTTAGGAATTTAATTAATTCACTAAAACTTAAAAAAAACCTATCAAACCTAGCCGCAATTTCCAAATGACTCAGACACTATGTTCTAGTATGAGCTTATATATATTCTGACACTAGACATTGGATTTTCCATGCCAAGACCTGCTTATCAACACATACTTCGGCTTTGTAGCAAGTCTTTTTCTGAGTGAAAAAACTTAGAAATTATTTAATCGCCCACTAAGGCAAGCAGAAAAAATAATTAACAAGTAAAAAAAAACACTTTGGAGTATGTGCCCACTCCCAGATCAAGGGTGGCCAATAGCCTTTTACAATATCTCATACTTAGGACATTTATTACAATAGTGGAAATGTGGAAAAAGGGGGCCCTTTTAAGGCCCGCTGAATCACTGAAATCTGCATATATGAGCATTTCCTGTTCATTCTCTGGCGGCTCCTCAGGAAATCCAGCATGTGCAAACTGGTGGATAACAAGGACTATTTGTTGAATTGAGTGATGCTGTCAATCACTATATTAATGTGATTATGCCCTATATCTTCCTCGAGTCTTTAATCCTTTTACTCGGATAGAGCAACCCAATTCATTGATGTAAGGTTTACCGAATAGACATGTAACCTTGTAGACACCTTTGAGCTGGTGAGGGCTTGTTAGATCCTTAACAGATCTTGTCTTCCATCTAATTGTGCTATGTGGCATGAATTATATTTTGATTTGCTTCCTTTTGAGGACATTGGCTCTTCTCTTCCTGATAGTTTGGAATACAAGGAAGGAAGACCTTCAAGTGCTCAGTGTGGTCATTCGGGTCTCTATTCGAAGGTCCCCTACATGCACTTCGAATAATTCTCTTAACTTGCCATTGCTCATAACCTGGGTGCATAAAGACCTGAAATAGTTGATGTTATTCTTATTTAAGATTCTCCTTATTGGAAATCCTAAGAGCTTTGATAGCTAGTGTATTAATAATCCCCATTCTTATGTTGGGGTGATGTGATTCAACATTGATATATTGTTTTTGTGTGGATATCTTTTTTGAAGACCTTATGGGCTAGTGTCCCATTTGGTTTCTTGGTAATTCTCACCTTAAGGAAATGAATATTCCCACATTCTTCTACCTCCATAGTGAACTTGATATGTTTTGATTGGTTATTAAGTTGCTTAACAAATTTGTCAAACTCCATGCTAAATTGGGTTCGAAATGTTGATAATGCAACAAAATTGAGAATATTCTTGAAATTATAGATGATAATAATAGAGATTGCATAAATCTAAAATATGATATTTTCATTTCTTGTTTGTTGTGTTTTCCCTCCTATTCTTCCTAGTCTAGTCCTATTTCTGGTTTTCAGCTATGATCGTTTTCAATGTTGCTATTTTCTGTTAGTACTTGTTCCCTGACAACATCCTTAACCAATTTTCCTAGTACCATTCACTTCTTCTTAATCTCTCTCTTCCAATGTCTTATCCCTCTTTTTTTCTCTGCCACATTTCCAATAATCATGTTTGGAAATTGTAATTGAACTATAACATGATCTTTTTATTGGTTCTTTTGCTAATCGATCATCTTTATTCCTCTTCTTGTTTGTTGTTTCTTCTTATCTTGGCTATCACTCTTTTTTTCTAGGTTAGAAAGCCGGGGGAAAACCCCCGAGTACTTCCCCTCATTTTGAGGATGGTACTTAGGGTAAACCCTAGAATCTTTAGAGGGCACAAGGCCGATCAACAATACGGCTCGAAGCCATTACAATAATATTCTCATTAAGAGCTCAACATGTCACTTGTAGGAATTGAATCTGGGTGGGGAGGATAACATTCATTCCTCCCAACTACCTGAGCGAAACCCAATTGACGACTATCACTCTTATTTGCCGCATGAAAGAATTATGTAATAGAAAAGTGGAAAAGACAAAAGAAAAGGAAACTGAATTCAAACAAAATTTAATTTAATATGGAAACTAATGTCCACAAGTGGCCAAACTTGGCCAATGACACTGCAAAAAGTACATATCAAATGCAATGAGCATTGGGATTGCTAAAGCATCTCCAAGAGCATCAAAGTAAAATAAAGAGAGAGAAACCCAAAAGGAGAGAAAGACATAAAGAGAAAGTTTTGGGTTGTATGGATGATGAACAGAGAAACCCAAAACCAAGAATGTTGTCATCCTACAACTCTCTTAACATCCAAAGCTGAGAAGAAGCTAGACTAAATATGTGATGAGCAATGAATACCTTGACCTTTAGCCCCTAACTTCTTGTTCTTTGCCAATTTGGAAATGTAGTCATTCAATGTTGTGACGAATAATTTGGCTAATGTATACCCAATCATGATAGTTTGATAATTGCTTGGGTCATTTTGACTTATATTCTTGTAGTTGGAATAGATGATATTTGAGGTCTAGGAAGTTGAAAACCTATGGGAGGCCATGTGATTAAATAGATTTGCAAATGTGCACTACTAAAACGGTTGGACCTATGTTTGTCCTCTATTAGAATTCAAAGCATTATTCACAAAGGTTGTCATGATCACCCCTTCATATACAAATAATTACAACGTGAAATTGACAAATTGATTACAAATTCTAGCAAAGACTATCAATGATTCTTGACTTTCTATGGACTATTACACCTTGAAATCCATGTTTAAAGTCACATCAATTCATAACTATAATATTACTTTAGGTTCATCATGGATTGAATCATTTTATCTTTGAACCTAAAAAAATCATGTTGTTATGACAAAAAAACATGATGACAACATTTCATATTTTTAGAATAGAATTTTGCACATAAGAAATGCCCACAACCAATTTCTTGTTTGGTGAATAAAACAATATATTTATCTTATGAGTACAATAGGGTTACACAAATCGAGTAAGGTCTGATTAACAACAACATGATTAGACCTTGCAAGGTGAGGTCCTTCCAATCCACAACCACTTTTACATATGCACCCTATTACCCCTCATATAGCACGAGGGTGTTGAAATATTGTAACTTAGAAGAATATTCTAATTATAATTGAATTATTATATTATAGATCAAATTCCCTTTTGTGGATTGGTCAAACCATATTTATATGGTGGTATTTGTAAAGTTGGCCCCTAGAGTTTACAAAGTGGTTTTAACCACTTTTGGAAGAAGTCGGCCCTACTAAGTGAAGAGACATAACCGTAGTGCCTCCTCAACTAGTATTTATAAGTAAGGATGGCGCTTCATTTGTTCACTCACTCACTCACACTTCTAGTGCACATCTTTTGAAGGAAGTTGCAGTTGCAAGAAGGAGAAGAGAGGTGCATGCTCAGTCCTAGTCTATTCTTGGTGGTTTGGTCGTAAGTCTTGGCATTGTATTGGCAATCTATTATTGAGGAAGTTTTTGCTGGGTTTTCTCCCCCATGAGGGTTTCCTAGGATAAAATGCTGTGTACCTTGTGATTGTGTTTCTTACAATGATCCTACTTATGCTGTTGTTTTGGAAATGCTCTAGTAAATTGAAAGAACCCAATGACAACAAATAAACTTAACATGGTATCGGAGCTTGACTGAATAGAGAACCTTTCACTGGGTACTCAAAAACGTCATTGTTGCCGTACAAGGAAATTAGGGCTTTTTATTGGAGAGGAATTTCTGACTAAAAACTATCTAGGGAAGTGTGCCCTACCCTAGCACATCCTTTGGCAGCTTGAGCACGACTTTTCAGTGGCCAGACTCTTTGGAAAGTCAAACCCTAGTTTTGACTAGTACTAGAAAACCAGGAAACTAGAAATAGTACCAGAAGTACCAGTCCATATTTGCGCAGGTCAAGTTTCAAGGGGTAAAACTTGGAATTTTTGGAAACAGTCAGCTCCAACCAACTCGCATCAGCCCAACGCATCTCCTGGTAAGTTCAAATTCATTTTCTGAGCACTTTCATTTTCTGGTCATTTTCCTAGCTCCAGGTCAAGATGTCTGCAAACACCAAGCTTGTTGACAAGTTAGAAGGTGTGGAAAATTTCCGTACCTAGACGCTGTAAGTACAAAATTGGACTTATTCTTGAAGAGAATGACCTTGCAAAATACATAAAAGAAGATGTACTGGAACCCAAAGAAGATGCAACCAAAGAGAAATACAAGAAGGATATGATTAAGGCCAAAAGGATAATTGTAGATTCCATTAAAGACCACTTGATCCCTCAATTGTCTTCTAAGAATACTCCAAAAGAGATGTTTGATGCCCTAACTAGAATGTATGAAGGAAAGAACATCAACCGGAAGATGAACTTGAGAACCCACTCAAGAACACAAAGATGCAGAAAGGAGAAACAATCCAAGACTATTTCTCTAGGGTTACTCATTTCAAGGAACAATTAGAAGCAATTGGAGACAACTTGGATGAATATGGACTCATTATGACAACTCGTAATGGTCTCACAAGACCTTGGGATGCCTTCATCCAAACTATCTGTGCAATAAAAGAGAAACTCCAATTTGACAGTTTTGAAGAAGAAGCAAGAGTAGCCAACCGAGAAGCCATACTATTAAGGGATGAAGATCAAGCCCTAGCTGCTCATGCTAAAGGAGGAAAGAAAAAGTCTCATTTCCAAAAGGAGACCCACCTTCATAAAGAATCTCACTCCCCAAAGAGATTCACCCACTTCCATAAAGAATCTCACCCTCCAAGGAGATTCCAGTAATATCATAAGGGTCAAAGAAAAGAAAAAGATTTCTCCTCTTATCAATGTTATCATTGTGATAAGATGGGACACATTGCTAAGAATTGCTCTACTAGAAGGGAAGAGTACAAGAAGAGAAATAACAAAAGACATCATGCCCATGCAGTTGAAGATGATGAGCCACCCAAGAAGGTGACTAAAGAAGAAATTGAAGATTATGTTTTGTTTTCTGCCCTCTCAAGATCTGTGACACCTGGAGAGGATACTTGGCTCATATATAGCGGTGCCTCTAAGCACATGACAGGACATAAAGACATTCTGTCTAGTCTTAAAGAAAAGGACTTCCCCCAGAAAGTTTCACTTGGAGATGATTATCAGTACCCTATCAAAGGAATGGGAGAATCCACCTACAAACTTGATTCAGGGACTCCGATAAGAATGAAGGAAGTACTCTATGTACCGGGTTTGACAAAGAACTTACTTTCTATCTCAGCTCTAGATAAGAAAGGTTTCAGTGTTGCATTCATAGATGGAGAAGTTCTTATGTGGCCTAAAGGAAAAAAACATAGAGGATGCAATTGTTGTTGGAACAGAAGAAGGTGGTTTGTACAAGTTAAAAGGTCACTTAGATGCAGCATTGATTCACTCCATTGAGAGTCCTTGTGAACTTTGGCATAGAAGACTAACTCACATCAACTACAAAGCCTTACCATATGTAAGCAAGGTTGTTACAAGTTAACCAGAATTTAAGGTTGATCATGAAGGTTTATGCAAGGGATGTGCACAAGGAAATAACATAAAGAATTCTTTCCCAAAGAGCGACATCAAAGGAGAAGGAATCTTGGAGCTCATCCACTTAGGTGAATGTGGTCCAATGCCATCAACCTCTCTAAGCAGGTATGTATACTATGTGTCATTTATTGATGATTACTCTCGTAAGACTTGGGTTTGTTCCAGACGCTGATGATGTTGCTGCCCTCTCTCTCTCTTGATGATGTTGTATTGGGTTATGTCAGTAGAATACCCTTCTTGTTAAGGGGGAGTGTTGAAATATTGTAACTTCGAAGAATATTCTAATTATAATTGAGTTATTATCATATAGATGAATTACCTTTTGTGGATTGATCATGTCAGGTCTTGTATAAGACCAAATACCCTTTTGTGGATTGGTCAAACCATATTTATATGGTGGTGTTTGTAAAGTCGGCCCCTAGAGTTTATAAAGTGGTTTTAACCCTCTTGGAAGAAGTCGGCCCTACTAAGTGAAGAGACATAACCCTAGCGCCTCCTCAACTAGTATTTATAAGTGAGGATGACGCTTCATTTGTTCACTCACTTACTTACACTTCTAGTGTGCATCTTTTGAAGGAAGTTGCAGTTGTAAGAAGGATAAGAGAGGTGCATGCTCAGTCCTAGTCTATTCTTGGTGGTTTGGTCTTGAGTCTTGGCATTGTATTGGCAATCTATTATTGAGGAAGTTTTTGTTGGGTTTTCTCCCCCATGAGGGTTTCCCAGGATAAAATGCTGTGTATCTTGTGATTGTGTTTCTTATAGTGATCCTACTTATGCTGTTGTTTTGGAAATGCTCTAGTAAATTGAAAGAATCTAATAACAACAAATAAACTTAACAGAGGGTTATTCTATGATGACGACCTTGGTCAAGCAGGTTGCATTTTAGAGGCTTGCATCTTGCACATGTGGAGTTTGGTAGAGTGTTGGGTGCCTTCATGGTGTTTTGATTAGCATAATGCACTCTTAATTAACCCCTAGCACATTCCTGGAAGGAATACCCATCAACTAAGGGTTTTCCTAAGTATTATTGATTATTTGTTGCTCCTTGATGTTGTGCATCGGTGGCTTGGTGTGCTTACATGGTTTCCTTGGGTCCCATGGTTTATTATTGCTCATTGCTTGGCGTAATATTCTTTGAGATGGTGCGCCCTCACTCTAGGGCACATATCCCTAGGATGAGTGCCTTGGAAGGTGTGTTTTGCATTTGAATGGTTGAGATCTACTCTTGAGGTCTCCACTCTAGAGTATTTGCCTTGGGATCCTTGATGGTTGATTGAAGATGATTAAATGCATTTGTTGAGGAGGCATAACCACCTTGTACGTTTTACTAGGTCGCTCTACCTTTGTGCCCATGGTTTTAGAATTTAATTGATGGTTTTGGCACATGGTTTCTCCTTACAACACATTGTTTTGATTATTTTATTAGGAGGACATCCCCTTGGTGCACATTTTCTTGGGTCATCCCACTCATGGTTCATGGTTTGAGGAGATTGATGGTATTTGCAGATGGATCTATGCCTTAGCACATTATTTGAGGTTTCCCTACCCTTGGAGGTTGATATAACAACCAAAGTGAACAATTGCTTGCACACTCATCTATAAGATCCACTTTTGGAGGAGTTTGCTAGCTTTATTGGAGGGGCGTCCTAGCTCATGAGCATATATCTTTTGACAGAGTGCCTAGATTGTTGCAAGATTAGTGCCAATATATGTAGAATGGCTACGGGATTTCAAAATTGTGGTCATAATAGAAATTTTGACAATATTGAGGGAGTTTTGGTGGTTGCAAATATGTTGTTTTAAAACTCTCGCCACATTTTCATCAACTTTCCGAGGAACGCCCCACTTTTGTTGCTTGAGCATTTTGGTTATTTGGGAAGAGTAAGGTCAATAAGTGCACGTGGAGGAGAACGCCTTGCACATAGGGCTAAGGTTTGTGTGTTTTAAGGCTATCTTTGAAGGGCCAACAGAGGAGGAGACATGACATCTCATTCTTTTGGCTTCACTATTTTATTGTTTATGTGGACATTTTGCCTTGGAGAGCCCCGTTGATGTTTTATTCTAGTATATTCCTTGGAGGAAAGTATGGATCTAGGAATATTTTATTGTTATCCCTTGGAGCTTAGTTGAATATCTTGAAGGCAATGAAAGTTAAGGGTTTCTCTTGTTGAGGAACATGTTTTGGGTTCAATATTGGTGAAGACTAATGCTGAATTTTTTTCATCAAATGTGTTGTGAAGGGCTATAATGTGGGTAACATTGTTCCTTGTTTTGAAGAAGTTTAATTGTGGTTTACTCCCCCTTTAAAATCTGTGTGTTTATTGCTGGAAATGTCAATGTGTATCTTTCCTCCTAATTAAGAGTCGGTTTCCATTTATATTGCCCAGTGGTAAATACACTCTGATGCATGTTTGGAATTTCTCCTTAATTCGGGTTTTCACAAGAATTTTCTGTTTTAGTGGACAGCAAGATGGGACTGCTGTAGGTTTTTCATTCGATCTACATGCTTCCTAATCACATAAGAAAACAATCCTCCTTGCTTTATCCTTCAACTCCACTTGTCGAATGGATTAACACTAGTCTTGGTCCACCCATCACCCTATTCATAAAATTTCTATCACAGTTTCTGTTTTGCTAAAGTTAACTCTTCATTCCACCTCTAGCATTCATTGAATAGCTTTAGCAATCCTATTCTAGGGATAACCCCCTTGTGTCAGAGGAGAGTCGACCTAAAGTGAGAAAGGGTGCTACTGTGGTGACAGTGGGTTACTTGTGCTTTAGGACTTTATCACAATATGTAAGGGTTTGCGTGGTAACACAACCAAAATGGTGCCAAGTACGATAGATTGACAGAAGATAACAAAAATATATATTCTTCAATTACATAAACATTATACTAGTGACATCCTTTTTCCATATAATTAAAGCCAGAAGGGTGGAAGTCCTTCATCTTTCAAAATTACTGTTATCAAAAGTTTGAATAGTTAACCAAGAGTGTTTACAGCAAGCCATTAATAGATTGAGTGTTTTGGAATATAGGTTTTTTGAATATACATCGGCCTGATAGACACGAGTAATCAAAAGAATAAAAACCATAGAAACCAAGACTAGCAGGCCTATTTGTTGACAATGATACAGTGCTTTGAGCGATCTCCCATCACTCCATTTTGCAGCCCATACAATATTAATTGGATCTTGTGAATATCCCCCATGATTTACACAATGTCTTGACTTAGCTCAATGATGATAGCCTCTGTGTTTTTCCTCATATTGCTCTGAGTTACATGCCCTTCTTTTGCATCCTCCATGGCCATGGCCATGGACTCCTTGATGGTTCAAAAAAGGGATGACGTCTGAGCAAAAAGGGTTTTCCTTCCCCTTTGGTATGAACTGAGTCGTGTGGTAACGTTGAGGAAGTACTCCTGATTTTCCTTGGCCCGGGTATTAACCCGAGCTTTTGTTTGACCCTCCATTTTCAATATATGCTCCACTAAATTTGTAATAACCCAACCCAACATGAACCGGCTAGGAGGGTGGTTACTTGATGGAATTTCTTTTGTCCAAGTCTATCCAGGGAATTTAGAATCAAATAAACAATGCAATAAGTAATGAAATTATCACATAGTTGTACCCTTAAACTTGCTAACGACCAGCTCTTGGTCTAAACCAGTGCTCCAATACAGAAATGCCAATAAGGGAGAAATCACAACCAAGGGTTGATTTTGCACCCGACCAATGCAATAGCTAAAACCAGATGATGCTCCTCAAGCAGGGCTTAAGCTCAATGACAATATGGGACAACAACTCTCTAAGTACTCTACACATATCAACTCACTCTGCCCAGCGAATCATAGCAATGGGTTGAACATCCGATTGAAACAACAATTCTGTGGTGGAGAGGCCTATGGACTTACAACACCCCCATACCTCTCAGGGTTAAGGTGTTCAAAAACACCCACTCCAACTCCTGATACAACAATACCTCCAAATGTGGGGTTCTTTCCCAAGGGCAATTTCACTCTAGCTCTTGATACTGCAGTACCTCCAGCTGTGGAGTCCCAAAGGCCCAAAATTAATTACCAGGGTCAAACAATGGGCATTAGTAACTCTTGAGGTCATGTACACACCCAACCTCCTCTAACCATTCAGACAATGCTGGAGTTGTTATCACACTATTCCCATAAAATAACAGATCCAAACAATGCTTCTTTCTCAAGGTAGCCATCCACAAGAATCCAACCCCCTCTCTTAAGGCAAGCTTCTTCTTTTCTAATCTTTGAAAAGGTAACAACTCATTTCCAGAAAAGTCTTTGGGCTTTCCCATCCCCCTTTTCTGAATGCACTTGGGGCGAAATTAGGTTTAGGAGCAAAAGCATTAATGCCATAAAATGGGTATTTGGTGAATTAAACTCAACCCTTTCGGGCCTCAACCCCTAGGTCGACTTAGAAACCATTTTTCGAGTGCTATAGGTCAGTATTTCCATTCCCAAGCTCACAAGGCACTGGATCTAGGTTGGCTATCCTCATTGAACAAAAATCTGTTCCCTTGGGTATAATTTCTGCCACACAGTGAACATTTTTCTGAGCTGGTCCCAACATCTCACCTAGGCAGTGTGGGTCCTTGGAAACATAAATCTGCACAGTTCTTCAAAGAATGTCATGGTATTTCATGTAGTCATAGGAAAAACATGAACCGACAATTTATTCTATCTTTCAATTATCATCAAAGAAAACATCTTAATGAAGCATCAAAGTGACAATGAGTTGATAACTAGTTAAGCATCGCAAATGTTCAACATAACTTAAAAGACAATGTCCACAAGGCCAAGGTAAACATTAAGTGTGAACAAAACAAGCAAGATGCACAAGGATGGGGTGCTACAATACTCCCCCCCTCAAAAGCGGATACAACCTCGGAGTTGAGTTATCATCAAAGAAATTGTTCAATTTGACAGCATTGACAATCATTCTCCAATAAGAGGCCATATGGGCCACCTTGAGGCTAGCCAGGGAGATTTGGAGAATCAACCAGTCTTGTGAGGTATTGACAAAAGCTAGGGGGAACATACAACTTCTGTGAGTCAAACCAAAAGTCAGGATGAACGAGATGCTATATGATCTTGTGAGTCAAGATGTAAGTCTAATGCAAAAGTCAGGGGGAACGTACAACCTCTGTGAGCATACACAATCTAGTGCAAAAGTTAGGGGGAATGTACAACCTCTGTGAGCATAGACAGACTAGTGCAAAAGTCAGGGGGAACATACAATCTCTGTGAGCATAGACAGACTAGTGCAAAAGTTAGGGGGAACATACAACCTCTGTGAGCCTAGTCAAGCCTTGTGAGCCATGAGCAAAAGTCAAGGCATCTAGCAAAAGTTAGGTTGAACATAAAATTCCTATGAGCTAGAAACAAACAATCTTCCTGATATTGCAAATGATGTAAATGTATTGATCTAGTGCGTTGGCATGTATAACACCATCCACCATGAAGAAATTAGAATTGCCATGTATAAGAGTCAAGTTGAATGAGTTGTTAAACTCAAGTTGTAAAAGTCGAGTTGCATAAAGTTGCATAAGTTGCATAGTTGCATAAAGTTACATAAGTTGCATGGTCAAGTTGAATGAGTTGTTAAGCTCAAGTTGTAAAAGTCGAGTTGCATAAAGTTGCATAAGTTGCATAGTTGCATAAGTTGCATAGTTGCATAAAGATGCATAGTTGCATGCATGTCATGTGCATGTCGAGTTAGTTCGCATGCATTGACAAGTCAAGGGCGAGTTGTAATTGAAGTCTCAAGTCTAGTTCTAATTTCGAACTAAGTGAAGTCTCTTGTCCAAGGTCTAGTTCAAGCTGAAGTCGAGTTATGAAAAAGCATGCAAACAAGTTTCTAATTCGAGTCCTCTCCTTCCTCCTCTCCAAGCCTTTATAAGTAGAGGTTGACCCCTCATTCTACACATCAGGTTATGCAGTGTGAGGGTGTAGGAGTAGAAGGCTGTGAGGGTTGGTATACAAAGCTGAGATATATCAGTCTTAGAAGGCAGCGTATCTACCTCTAAGAAGGAAAGGCATATCAGTTTTAGAAAGCTGCATATATTAGTCTTAGAGGGCAACAAAGTACATCTACAGTGCTGGTGGATATCAGCCCAAAAAAGGACAACAAGCTCCTGGATCAGTGCTGGTGCTAGACAATAGAAAAGGACAACAAACAACTTGTAATAGTGCTGGTATATTTCAGCAGAGAAAGGACAGCAAGGTGTTGCTGTACCTACAGGTCATACAGTCAGGTTAAAGTCATATTGGCAAGCTCATTTAAGAGCATAATTTCATGGTGGAATTTTTGTAAGTGATCATACATTCTGTTTGCAATAAAAAGAGATTGTTTGCTTGGTGTTCATGTTTATGCTTGTGGATCTACATAGTTTTGTATTGTTGAAATAGATTAAACTGGAATCAAAGTGTTGAAGAATTTAAAGAAATAATCTGCATATTATATCAAGCTTGATAATTTAACATGGTATCTGAGCTTAGGGTGTGAAACAACTTTTTGAAGTTTAGCAGTAGGTACACACAGATCAGAGCGACCTTCATCAAGTTTCGAGCGTGAGGTCCATGGCATTGTCCATTTCAGTCAGGGCCGAGGATAGGCTCGAAGGAGCTTCCAACTTCAATGTGTGGAAGCTCAGGATAATGAATATCTTGTAGGAGCATGATCTTGAGCAGTATGTGACCACAATCATGGAGGAACCCACCTCTAACGCAGGGAGAGTGGTATTCAGAAGAGTCAAGCAAAGGCTAAGCGAATCATCTTTGACTCAGTCAAAGACAATATAATGCCAGTGATGACTTTGTTAATGACTCCCAAGGACTGTATGGATACTTTGGTAAATATGTATGAGAAACATGCACCAAGTCAAAAGAGGACACTTAAGCACAAACTTAAGTATTTGAATATGGAGAAAGGTGAATCAATATTATTTTTCTGTTCCAGGATAGCCCAGATCAAAGATCAACTTTTGGTCACAGGTGTCACAGTGGATGATGATGACTTAGTGCAGGCCATATTTGATGGTCTTCCTTCTTCATGGGCGACTTTCTTATCTAGTGTGAGTGGAAGAGAGATCCAACCCATGTTTGAGAGGTTATGACATGATTATCTCCAAGAGGAGAGTCGCACTGCTACCAGGAGCGAGCTAATCAAAGAAAAGCATTTACCATTAGCATCAAGATTCAAGGCAAAGAAGAAGGTCACTTTCCAGAAAGGCTCTCAGAAGAAGTCAAACACCAAAGGTATGTTCAAAGGCAAGAGTATTGATACATCTAAGATTAAATGCTTTAGTTGCAATAAGTTGGGTCATTTTGCTAGAGACTGTTGGTATAGGAAGAAAAATCCAAGGAAAGGGAAACATCATGCTTCAACTATTGAGGATGATGAATCCAAAAGAAATCAGAAAAGTCCCAATGAGAGAGAACATAAAAAAGAATATTACCCGGTTTTTTCTTTATCTAGTACAGTTATCATAGGGCCAAAAACTTGGTTAGTAGACAATGGTGCATCAAAGCACATGACAGGCTACAAGGAGATCCTCTCAAATTTCAAGAAAAAATCTTATGTAGAGCAAGTTGAGCTTGGGGATGGCTAATGTTACAAGATAGAGGGAGTAGGATCTATCTCCTTCAAATTGGAATCTGGGGCTAGGCTTCATGTTGATGAAGTATTATATGTTCCATGGCTTAGGAAGAATCTACTATCAGTTGCAACCCTTGAGGACAAGGGATATTGGGTGATCTGCAAGGATAGGAAGGCACTTCTGTGGGCTAAAGGTAGCCACTTGAGTACATCAGAATCTATTGGGACTCGCAGAGGAGGACTGTACATTGTGACATGACAGTCAGTTCAGGCATTAGTTTATGATGTGACTAGCACCAGCGAATTGTGGCACATAAGACTTGGACATCTTCATTTCAAAGCTTTTCCAAATCTGCAGAATATGGTATATGGCATGCCTTCTATTTCTCTTAGTAAAAATGAAATTTGTAAAGGATGCATGCTAGGTAAAAATATAAAGAAAGCATTTCCTAATAGTGACAACAGAGCTTAGGGCATCTTAGATTTGGTTCATTCTGATGTATGTGGCCTTATGTCATCTCCTTCACTCAGTGGTTGTTTGTATTATGTCATTTTTATTGATGATTACTCAAGAAAATGTTGGATCTATTTTCTTAAAGCGAAAAGTGACACATTTGATAAGTTCAAAGAGTATAAAGCCTTTATTGAAAAGCAGACAGGGAAACACATCAAAACCCTTTGAACAGATAATGGCGGAGAGTTTGAATCTCTCCAGTTGAGGATTTCTACAAGGAAACAGGAATCAAGAGACAGTTGACCATGCCATATAACCCTCAACAAAATGGTGTTGCTGAGAGTATGTGAGGCAGCGAAAGCCATGATGTTTGACCAAGATCTGCCAAAGTCTTTATGGGCATAAGCTACCTCCACTGCTGTGTATATTCAGAATAGGTGTCCACATGCTATCTTGATGGACAAGACTCCCGAAGAGGTCTTCTCAGGGATCAAACCTAAAGTAGGGCATCTAAGGATATTTGGATGTCCTGTATATATTCATGTCCCTAAGGAGAAGAGGACAAAGATGGAACCCTCGGGTAAGAAAGGGGTTTTTGTGGGGTACATCGAGAACTCCAAGGCTTACGGGATATATGTGCCAAGTCAGAGGAAGATAGAGGTAAGCAGGGATGTGACTTTCCTTCAGGAAGCTGCATTCAAGAAATCCAGAGAGCTACAACAGGAATCAGAAGCAGTTCAACCAACTTCACCCTCTTCTGAAAATGAAGTGTTAGATGATTAGAGGGAGGAACCTCATGAAGGGCCAAGTGATGAGCCCCTAGAACATGTTGAAGAGTTAGAAAGAACTCTTGAAGAACCTCCAACCAAAAGGAAGCCAGGATGGCTTAAAGAAACAATGCAGGAATCATAAAAGATAGCTGCTCCCAAAGGAACTTTCAGGGAAAGTAAGAGGCCTCATAGGTTTGGAGGCTATGTTGCACTGATGAGCAACATCAGTGATGTCAAACCTTTTTCATTTGAAGAAGCAGATAAATTACAAGTATGGAAGGATGCCATGTTTTGAGGAATACACGTCTATTCTAAAGAACTATGTCTGGGACCTTGTGCCGAGGCCAAAGGACAAATCAATGGTCTTTTCCAAATGGATCTATAAGATCAAACGTGTAGCCGATGGGAGTGTGGAAAAGTTCAAAGCAAGATTTGTAGCCAGAGGCTTTACTCAGAAAGAAGGAATTGACTACGATGAGACTTTTGCCCTTGTAGCTAGGTATACCTCCATTCGAGTTATTATTGCATTAGCTTCAGTTCTTTGTTGGAAGTTACATCAGATGGATGTAAAACCAACATTCTTGAATGGAAAGATTGAACAAGAGGTATTTGTGGAATAACTAGATGGTTTTGTACTGCATAACAAAGACACTCATGTATGCAAGCTAAGGAAGGCCTTGTATGGTCTTAAGCATGTTCCAAGAGTTTGGTATGACAAGATTGATGGCTTTCTTAAAGGCCTGGGTTTTTAGAAAAGTGATGCTGATGCAAATCTGTACTTCAAGGTAAGAGGGAACCAACTTGTTATACTAATCTTGTATGTTGATGATCTCTTTCTGACAGGAGATGAAGGGCTAATAACCTGGTGTAAGAGGGAGCTAATCTCAGAATTCGAGATGAAAGACTTAGGCTTGATGCGTTACTTCCTAGGATTGGAAGTGTGGTAAAGATAGGGAAAGATATTTCTGGCACAAGGAAAATACATAGTGGATGTGTTAAAGAGATTTGATATGATGGATTGTAAATCCATGTCTACTTTGATGATGACCAACCTGAGGAAGTTGCATGATTCTGATACAGGCTCAGATTTGGTGGATCCCACCATGTATAGGCAGCTGATTGGATCATTGATGTATATGATCCATACTAGGCCAGATATATGGTATGTAGTGATTGCAATGAGTTAGTTCATGGCTGAACCAAGACAGAGACACTAGGTGGCAACAAAGCACACCTTGAGATATCTCAGAGGGACCATTACCTATGGTCTGAGATATACATCCAGTGGTGGTCTATTTCTGCATGGGTATGCAGGATGCTGACTAGACAGGAAGCCCAAATGGACCTGAAGAGTACTTTCAGATACTGCTTCAGTTTAGGATCCGCTATGATCTCTTGGTCAAGCATGAAACATGGATCCATTGCACAGAGTACAACAGAGGTTGAGTACATTGCAACAAGTGATGCTAGCAAGGAAGCAGTATGGCTCAAAAAATTGGTTTTTGGGTTGTTTGGTGACAAGCTCGAGACGACAGTGGTTCACTCTGATAATCAAAGTTGCATAAAACTTACAAAGAACCCAATATTTCATGACAGGTCAAAGCATATTGACATGAAGTACCACTACATTCGAGACTTGGTCCAGAGAAAAATTGTAAAGCTACAGTACATAGCCAATATCGTGACCAAGCCATTGCCATTGAGACAGTTTGTGCAACTGAGAAGCAAGCTTGGTGTGGCTGAGAATGACTCCCTCGCTGAGAGGGAGTGTTAAATTTGACAACATCGACAACCATTCTCCAATGAGAGGCCATATGGGCCACCTTGAGGCTATCCAGGGAGATTTGGAGGATCAACCAGTCTTGTGAGGTATTGACAAAAGCTAGGGGGAATGTACAACCTCTGTGAGTCAAGCCAAAAGTTAGGACGAACGAGATGCTATATGATCTTGTGAGTCAAGATGTAAGTCTAATGCAAAAGTCAGGGGAACGGACAACCTCTGTGAGCATTGACAGTCTAGTACAAATGTTAGGGGGAACGTACAACCTCTGTGAGCATAGATAGACTAGTGCAAAAGTCAGGGGGAGCGTACAACCTCTGTGAGCCTAGTCAAGACTTGTGAGCCATGAGCAAAAGTCAAGGCATCTAGCAAAAGTTAAGTTGAACATAAAATTCCTATGAGCTAGAAACAAACAATCTTCCTGATATTGCAAATGATGTAAACGTATTGATCTAGTGCGTTGGCACGCATAACACCATCCACCATGAAGAAATTCGAATTGCCATGTATAAGAGTCAAGTTGAATGAGTTGTTAAACTCAAGTTGTAAACGGTCAAGTTGTAAAAGTCGAGTTGCATAGTTGCATAAAGTTGCATAGTCGCATAAAGTTGCATAAAGTTGCATGTTGCATGCATGACATGCATGTCATGTGCATGCTGAGTTAGTTCGCATGCATTGACAAGTCAAGGGCGAGTTGTAACTGAAGTCTCAAGTCGTCTCTTGTCCAAGGTCTAGTTCAAGCTGAAGTCGAGCTATGAAAAAGCATGCAAACAAGTTTCTAATTAGAGTCCTCTTCTTCCTCCTCTCCAAGGCCTTATAAGCAGAGGTCGACCCCTCATTCTACACATCAGGTTATGCAGTGTGAGGGTGTAGGAGTAGAAGGCTGTAAGGGCTGGTATACAGAGCTGAGATATATCAGTCTTAAAAAGCAGCGTATCTACCTCTAAGAAGGCAGCACATATCAGTTTTAGAAAGCTGCATATATCAGTCTTAGAGGGAAGCAAAGTACACCTACAGTGCTGGTGTATATCAACCCAGAAAAGGACAGCCAGATCCGGTATCAGTGCTGGAGCTAGACAGCAGAAAAGGACAGCAAGCAGCTTATAACAGTGCTGGTATATTTCAGCAGAGAAAGGACAGCAAGGTGTTGCTGTACCTACAGGTCGTACAGTCAGGTCAAAGTCATATTGGCAAGCTCATTTAAGAGCAGAATTTCATGGTGGAATTTTTTTAAGTGATCATACTATTTGCAATAAAAGAAGATTGTTTGCTGGGGTTTTTCTCCCTGTATAGGGTGTCCCCAGGGTATATGTGTTGTTCATGTTTATGCTTGTGGATCTACATAGTTCTGCATTGTTGAAATATATTAAGCTGGAATCAAAGTGTTGAAGAATTTAAAGAAATAATCCGCATATTATATCAAGCTTGATAATTTAACAGAAATAAGGATAAAGTTTTCTCATTTCTTATTCAAGTTCCCATGTATCATCTTCTTTGATGTAATGTTACCAACAGACTTTGACCCATTCAATGACTCTGCTTCGCAAGTGTCGCTGTTTAGTACCTACGATCATCATGGGCTCGGTATGAAACTCCTCAGTGTCCTTCATTTGTATAGCATCAAAATCTAGAACATGGTTGGGATCAGGCACATATTTCTTAAGTAAGAACACATGAAAAACATTATGGATAGTCAAATGTGGTTGTAGGGTCAATTTGTGAGCAACCACACCAATTTGCACCAAAATCTCAGAAGGTTCACAATATTTGGGTGCCAACTTCCTCCATTTACCCAATCACAAGAAGCTCCTCTTTAGATTAACTCTGAGAAACACTTTCTCTCCAACCCTAAAGCTTCGTTCTGATCTTTTCTTATCTGTATAATTCTTCTGTTTGCCCTGGACAGTCTTCAGACTTTGTTGCACATGCTTCACTAAACTTTACATTTTTTTCAAGGTGCTACTCTCGTGAGTCAACCGTGCTTTGAAATTGTCCTAGCTAATCGGTGAGTTGCATTTCTGCCCATACAGTGCTTCAAACGATCTCTTTTTAAGAGAATGATGGTAACCATTGTTATAGGCCAATTTTACCAATGGAAGATAGTCTTCTCAACTCCTAGGCTAATTCATTACATATTTCTGTAGCATATCCTTCAGACTTCGATTAACTCTTTATGTCTGGCCATTGGTCTTCGAATGGTAAGCTGTATTGAATCTTAACTTTGTGTGCAATTCATGGAAGAAGCTTTGCCAGAATTTTGAAGTAGACTTTGATTATTGATCTGACACAATCATCTTTGGTACACCATGTAATCTCACCACCTCTTGAATAAAGTTTTGGGCTATGCCACATCCCTGATGAGTAGTCTTAACTGGAATGAAATGTGCTATCTTGGTCAAATGGTCGACTACTACCAGGATACAATCGTTGGTCTTGAAAGTATTTGGTAATTGTGACATGAAATCCATTGTGATTTCCTCCCACTTCCAAGCTGTGGTACACTTAAGGGATTCAATTTATATTGGCTGGATGTTGATGGCCCACTTTTATCTATTGACATTCTAGGCACCTGGCCACATATGTAGCGTGTTTATTGTATTGATGAAATGCTAAGAGATACAAATGAGAGGAGGTCACCCATCTTGATACAAAAAGAGAGAGAAACTCTTAAAGCCTAAGTTCCTGATAAAAATGACTAGGCCCAGACCTAAGATTAGAACATTATTACGAAATCATGGGCTTACACACAAGGCAGCTTATGTACATAGTCTAATGCATAATAAAGATGTGGTTAGGTACATGGCATAAACAATTTGAAAATAATTTTAACCTTTATTTTTCTTGTACAAGTAAAAAGGAAGTAGACAATTTTTTTGTCCATTAAAAGGATATAAATTTTCTTTGGAGATGTATGAAATTTCTTCTACACTGTCTTCCATCTAGTCAAAAGTTTGCTGGCAATGAAACCTTTCGTTTGTGTATGTTAGAGACTCAGATTTGTCTAATATTGTTTGTTCACACTATTCTGTTGCAGATAATTCCAACTAAAATGCAAGGCATGGTTGAGGATGATGAATCTGCAGATAAAGAAGTACTTCCAGATATCAGTGTTGATCCTATTGTAAGGGGTGTTATCAGCAATTGGGATGCTATGGAAGACTTGTTGCATTATGTGTTTTATGCCGGCCTTGGTTGGGAAGTTGGCAATGAAGGGCAAGTTCTATTTGCAGATCCTCTTCTAACTCCGAAGGTAACTTTTAAGTAGACTATCTTGAGTATTTCTGCATATTTTTTTATGTTTGTGAGATGGTCTGAAATTTTAGATACATTGGCTAGCTGGTCATGAATATAAATGATGAAGCTAAATCTATCAAAAAAGCTAAGCTGTGGTGAAGATTCATCAATTTTTTTTTATGCATCTTCAAAGTTCATATGCACATTCACAGTGATATACATCTGTACCAAACAATTTCCATGACAAACAAAAAGGTTAGTGTTCCAAAAAACGCTTAGAACACTTCTATTAAACTGAGACCAAATTCATAAACATATTGTGTAGTCATAAATGAAAATAATTTAAAAGGAAATGTATAATATGCATGCTACTTGCAAGTTGCTACAATTGATTGTTTGGTTTGCTACATGATATAGCCCATGTTATTATTGGTCCCTTCATGTGCCAGGGTAGCATATGTTTCGCTTCAAAATCAAGCTGATTGGACTTTCATGTATAATATGCATGCTACTTGCTACAATTGATTGTTTGGTTTGCTACATGATATAGCCCATGTTATTATTGGTTCCTTCATGTGCCACGGTAACATATGTTTCGCTTCAAAATCAAGCTGGTTGGACTTTCTATTAGTTTACTGAAATTTGCTTAAATTTCCTAATGTTTTTGTGTGAAACTTTTAAAACAAATAACATCTTCTTAATTTTAAAATTCAGGGTCTATTTTTTTTTATTTTCTCAAGACTTGCGATGGGACTAAATTTGTGGTGACCTCTGCCCATATTTATCAGAGAAAAAATTATTAAAAAATAAATAAAATAGAAAAATTAACATATCATCATGTAGTTCCTGTTAGCTTTTCTTAAATTTTCAGTAGCAATAGATTTACTAGATTATTTTGATCTTCATTTAACATTCAATAACCATATACTGAAAATATAAGTAGGATCTAGAAGCAGATAGACAAGCACAAGAAAACACAAAGATTTATCTTGGGAAAACCCCAAACTCGGGGAAAAACCCAACCAACTTTTCTTAGAGAGAATCTTTATGATAATACAATACAACCATGAACAAGCTCTATTCACAAGAGCAAAATTAGTAATGAAGAAGCCCTGATAACAAGAACTTATCTCTTCCGCTTGTCAAACCCTAGCGAGGGTAGACAACTCTTCTGGAGGTAGCACACAAGAGAAACCACCAAGAACCACCAAGAACCCCAGTTGCTGCGTCTCCTAGGGTTTCCTTAGACTTGCGCCTCCTTTTCCTTCTTAGTTGAGATGATGAGATGTGTGAGTGTGTGTTGAAATGAGCAAGGCATCACCTTTATTGATAGTCTTCAAGGCACTTAGTTGGGGCCGACTTCTGTTCATGGAAATTCTATTTCCACTTTATTATTTTCTTGTGGGCCAACTTCTCTTCCTGGAAATTCTATTTCCACTTTATTATTTTCTTGAGGGCCTATTATCCCCATTTTGTGAGATAACTAAGGAGATTATGTCTGGAGGCCCTCAGGTTGCAGATATGGAGTGCCGAAAGACTACATGACTAGCAGTATCCTTTTGCACAAATGGGGACACTTCTCACCACCACACAGGTCATGATTTTTAGGATGCCATCCACCACACTTGCTGGCTTCCAGAAAGCAATGGGCTTTGCTCCATGAGGTACAAGTCAGGTATTATGGTGAGTGTCATTTTAATATTTAAGGCATTTGAGTGTGTTGTATCTTAGATTGCTTTAGATTTCATGGCATATGCTTGGACATTATAGCTTTTTCCTTGCTTCACCTTGGTGGTTGACATTGTGCTCTAGTAAGTGGTCTTCCTTGGGGATGGGTTTGCTACCAGGAACTCCCTTGAAGAGCCATTGTACAGTTCCCGACCATACTTACCACTTTCCATTATTATTCCCCCCCATTTCCTTATCTCTTGGGATTTTAGGGTGTATTGACCCAAGAAGGGGTTGGTCCTTATTTTATGGGAAGAAGGGGCTGAAAGCCTAGAGGGATTGTTGTTGGGTAAAATATAAAATCTTGTGTATAAACCTTCTAGATGCTTCACCCAGGGATCATCCAAGAAAGCAATGAAACACTTATCTTTGAGAAAAGGGGGACCCACAAGAAATATGGTTATGAATGCTTAAAAAGGTTAGTTGGAGGATAGGAGGTCTCATCACGAGCCGACCTATCACGTTCATGAATATCTAGTGGTATGACATTACCATCATTTGGTCACCAAGCCATGGTAATGGCTCTTAGTTGCATGGCTGAGAGAAAGGGGGTCTCATCACGAGCCAACCTTCTCATTTCCACTAGGTGGTTGTGAGTGACACTGTCATTATCTGGACACCACGCTAGGACAATGGCCTTCAACTTGTCCTTCAAATATGAAATAAACAAAGAATGGCAAAACGACGGGCTTGGAAAAAGTGCATTGCGAACGAAGGTACCACACACCCTCTACAAAGGCACCCATGAATAAGACACTACAACTCCTTGTATGTCATGAACCCCATGCCCATTGAGTTTTGACCCTTAACCACTTCACCCAATTTACATGGCTTAGAGAGGGATCTCTTGGAAACTCTCCTTGACCTAGGGCAAGATCTACCCAATATGACACCTCATCAACCCTCCCATATTCAAGCTTGACTAGTCGCATAATGTCTTTGAGCACTTAATTGTTTGATATTCTAACCTTGTGTCAGGGCATGTTTGGTTCCAGGACTTTCTCAGGACCTGTCTCAGGCAGGCATGCATGTCTGTCAGGTTCCGGTAATCTTTGATGCACATGCTTAGGTGGCTTATTTAATAATTTTATTTACTTATCATGATGCTATGACTTGAGATCCTTAGAGGGCGTGCTTACCTGTCTTTGCAGGACCTAGTTGGTGGACAGTTTTGGAGGAACAAGCCTAGCTTGGGCTTCCATGGGGCTTGAAGCCCACATGTGGAGGCTTGGGCATCCATGGGGCTTGAAGCCCACAGGTGGATGCCAAGGGCCCACATGTCGGATAAGAGAGATGAAACCTCAGAGGCCTAGAAGATGACTTGGACGACATAACCTAGCCCCCACATGCCAAATGTTTTGCCTAGGAGAGGCAAAATGTCACCTTTAGAGGCATGACATCACCTAAGGGGGTTAGGGTTTGGTGGTGTGGTTGATATACATTGGCACAAGGACGTTTGAGGAGTTTGAGGCTTTGACCACGAAGAAAGTAGCTTGGATGCTTGACATGTGGCTTTGGGAAGCCTCCCTAGACTCCTCCATCCACAATGACTTGCTCCTAGTACCAAAATGTCCCATAAAGGGGTGACGTCTTCTTAAATTAGGGTTTCTTTTTGTGTAAAAGTGAAATTGAAGTGAATTTTTGAATATTACTTTGTAAAAGGGGCAAGATTAGGGTTGTTGACCCCTAGTCTTTTTGGTTTACCCTAATATTATGTGGACAAGCTATCTTAGTGACATTTTGTATAAATAAGAGATCATAAGATCTCATTTTAACATAACTCTCCCTCTTGTGAGAGGTAATTGGACTGAAATTTTCGCTACACTTGGAGTATTTTGCCTCTTGTGCTATGGGATGTGTTGACCGCCTCTCCAACATAGGTGGTCAACTCCATGTGCCATGAAGAGATGCATCATCAGATGCAAATTTGTTGAAGACTTTTGGTTCTACAAGGCATTGTTTGGCCCCAACACTTCTTTTTGTAACTGGAATTTCCGCACCCCTGTGTGGGTCAATAATGTAATAGGTCTGCATGAGTCATGTCTAGGTCAATAACCTTGGGATCGGTTCACTGGGAGAGTTCCTTTCACCGAGGGTTTTTTATCCTCAGGTTCTCAATTGGGCTTTTCACCCTTATTGATTTCCCTTGAGTTTTTCCCTCACACTTGCAATAATTCCTCCAAAGTGGTGAATGACGTTCTAGTGGGCTTATCTTTTGGTAACTATTATAGGGAATCATTGTAAATGACCATGCAAGACATCTTAGAAAGTTTCACGGAATTCCGTCGAGTTTAAGTTAGTTTTTTTTAATTAATTAATTTTTAATTAAATTTCCCTAAGTTTGGAGGTTTAATTATTTAATTTATTAATTATTTTTGAGCAAAAATTATAAAAGAAATGGAATAGGACCCCCTACATCCATGGACCAAGTTTCATCTCGGTCGGACAACTTTTGCTATGGGTTTGTCCACCCGGAGTGTCAGTGAGTCAAAAACAACAATTTTAATTGCTAAAGTCCAAAC
>JZKD02S1090118.1:624155-671224 GCA_000966675.3 Picea glauca | reverse complement strand
ATATTCAACATATTATCTCTTGTATGCCATCACCTCTCAAGTTTTGCAGGTTTTAACTTCAAGGGTTTCATTGGGAACACCTCAAGGAAGAAGGATCCCTTGAGACACACATACATCCATCTCTCTCTACCCTGTACTCTTCTATCTATTGCTGTTCATTCATATGTATTTCAGCTAGTTTAACTTAGTGAGATTGGTCATTAAAAATCAAATTTTATCAATTTTTCTTGCGAAAAACTTTTGCCCTAAAAAAACAAGAGTTTTTCTTCACTTTGTTTGGTTGTGTGTAGCATTTCCAGCAAGAATACCTTGCTGGTTTTTGCAGGTTCAGATCTGGTTGAGAGGGGTTTTGGCTACCCAAAGGCATCCACACAACACTCAAAGACCCCCCAAAGGGATTGGTAGCTATTTCTCAACCTCCTTCTTCAATTTCTAAGTATTTTTGTTCATTTCTTCTCCTTCTTGCTTGCTTGTAGTAGCTCATGGTTGTGGGAGAAGGAGTGGTACGACCTCCTCCCACGTGTGAGCTTGGAAGGTGAAGTGGGCATTTTCATAACCCAAGACGTGGGGTAGGGTTTGGCTCTTGTTTGCTTGGTTTGCTTTCTTATTTCTTTGCTTGTTTGCTTCCATCTCTCTTGCTGCCTTTTCTTGTTTGCTTGCTTCTCTCCCTTTTCTAAATATTTTTCTAAGTTAAGCAACTTAATTAATTGCCTACCTATTTGGGACAGGAATACCCCAAGAGGTTGGGTTAAGGTTTAATTTGTGGTTGAAGATCTAATGGGTTAATGCTCTAAATATTCTAGATCTAGATCCAACACTCAATAGTTCTCTAGCTTAAGCCTATTGGGCATCATAATCAACTTAACTAGATCTCATGCATGCTTAGTTTACTTCAAAGCTAAATCTTTCTTTTACATGCTTAGATCTATAATTCTCAATATTTAGATGCTTCAATAAGTGAATGGTGCTTCTTTTCTTTCATGCTTGATCTCTAAGGCCATTTGCCACATGCTTGAAGTAATCTCATTGATAAGTTGATAAGTAGGCAAGCACTTAGATTTATTTCTCTTTCTCACACTTAATGCTCATATCTTAATGCTCTTAATCATTAGATAAGTGTGTTCCTCTTTTCATCTTGTTGGCAAGTTGTTCTTGCCTTTGTAATTTCTTCCTTTACTTTGCAAGCTATCTATTTGTGCATCTAGTGATTTGCTCTCACATAGTATATATGTGTTAATGACCTTTCATTTCATAATCTTAAGCAACACATTTAAGCTGAAGTAAGTTTCGGCCAAGTCACTAAATCTCATCTTAAAAGTGTCATAAATCTCTTAAAACACTCTAAAACACTCCTAAAAGTCTACCTAATTCATATATAAACTTAGTAGACTCTCTAGGGTACCTTAGACCACCATCTTCACCATCTAAAACGGGACTTGAGGAATGTAACGGAGGGTGTAGGCAGGGGATTGTCTCACGGCGCACAGAATGTGTCCTTTCCGGGAGTATTCTTGTCTTAGGGCTGACTGTGAAAGCTAGGGTGGGCCTCGTTGCCTTACTATCTTGAGCATCCAACAATTATTTGGCAATAAGAGGAGGAGGCTTTGGTGAAAGCTTAATAAAAGTATCTAAAACTTGATAATCTTAAGGAAGCTTAATAATTCAATCTTGCACTTAAATCTCTGAAAACTTTTGTGGGATTGATAACTAAGAGTGGGTATCATTCATCTTCATAATACTTGTGCTTAAAACTCATAACTCTTATTTGTTGATGTATCGATGATGTATTGATGATGATCTCATAAATGTAATATGATGCTTTGATCTTCTTGTAACCTGCACACAAATCATTAAAGTGGTTAGCTTGTTTGATGTATTTTAGCATTCTTTACTTGTAAATCTTGTACTCAATTTTTGATTCAACTATTCTTTTGTATAACTTGTAATCATACTTGTAACGAATCACCCTAACATCTAGTTGACCCCTTGCCCAATCTTAGGCACTAGTCTTAGTTGCCCTAGGAAAAGGTCTTGCTTAACATACTAACTCTTGCATCTTGCATTGTTGCTTGTGCATCTTAGGATTAGAATCCCCCCAAGCCTTAACAAATTAAAACTAACTCCTAGAACTTAACTCTAAAACTAATCTAGAAACTAGGGACTACCTCCCTTGGCTTCCCTAGGAGTGAGCCTAGACGAAAGAGGTTCCGGTCAAAGTGACAACGTGAGCTGTGAACCTAGGCATTGTGCCTCCAAGGACACACTAAGTGAGCCGGACTTAGCTCACGTTTGCAAGTGTGTATAAGGACGACAACATGATGAATGTCTTTTTGTTATGGTTGTTGATGATGATGATGATGTGCTATCCCTTGGAGGTCATTTCTAGCTTATTGTGGTGGTTTGCATTGGCATGTTAAGGCTTTTTCTTGAAATGGTATGGTTCTTTACTTTGGTAATTCAAGTTAAGGTTGTTTTGGCCAAGGCTAGATAGGGATTATAAGGATATACACCCCTATCCTAGTCTCCACCATTATTGTCAAGCTTTTAAAGTTATTTGCAAGGGTTTTGTTGAGGAAGTAAGAGGATTTACACCCCTCAATTTCAAACCCTAACTAGACTACTTACCTTGGGAAGTAAGAGGATTTACACCCCTAAGGGCTTAGTAGTCCTAGCTCTTTCTTTAAGACCCCATTAACCCATAACTAAAGGCACTAATCTTGCATTGGAGATATAAATTGTTGCATTGGGAAACGTGAAGGTTTTAAGTTTTGGTCTTCTCTCACTTGAGTTTTGTTCCCATAGCCTTGAGCTACCTTGCCTCATTGAGGCGTCCCCTTTCAATCACAAATTCTTGCTGCTGTAGTAAAACTAACCTACAACCATTAGGGCTGCCCTAACCCTAACTCATTAACCCTAATTATATCCTAAACTAACTCTAGACTAGGCCTAAAAATCTGCCCTAGCCTTCTACTATCCTAGGTGCACTTATTGAACTAACTAGGGGCTGATTTGATTGAGTAAATTTTCTGTAATAAGTCTTGGTTTGCTACAACCATAAGGTTGGTAATTTCACTGCAGAAACCCTAACCTAAAGTCACTCATAACTTGTGTTTTCACCATCAAAAGTTGCTAAGAATTTCCCAATTTATTCTACTTGCTTTGATACAATTTTTGAGTGGTTTCCTTGCAAGTTTTAGTGGCTGATTTCACTGCTGTCATAACAAGTTTGCTACAGCCATAAGACTGCAAAATACTTTTTCATACATCTTTTATGACAGCCGTAATTTATCATGCTATAGATCGTGAAATTCTCTAGTGATTATCTACTTTGTTTCAAGCATATTTCATTTGACTTTGAACAATCTTTCTAGCAGCTTTAGTACTTGTTTTACTGTTAATATATACTGTCATTTATTGCTGCAAATCAGGGATAGCAAGCCTAGCTTGCTGATCCAACTAACATATTATACTGCATAGTGGTTTTCTTTGTGTCTTGGGTAGGTACCAACTTCTCGGCAATTCATCCAAGGCTTTGGCAACCTCAAAACAACCTAAGACTCATTATCACCCTTCCTTTTCCATCTAGAATATTGACCTCTAGGGGCTTCACTCTTTCGTTTTCCATTTTCCTCCATTCCTCCTAGGGTCACCGGTATCGCCTCCCTAGTGTGACATAGTCACCCTTGAAGCGCAAGACCTATATTGAGGCGACATTGGGTATAGTGTCCTTAAGTTGTCGCCACTTGGTGGTTGGGTCGAGCTTTTCCCAACCTACAACTTGTGCGATAACAGGGATGACTTCTCTTCATGGAAATTCTATTTCCACTTTATTATTTTCCTGTGGGCTAACTTCTCTTTTGGGGTGTTCTTCAACTGTTCAATGGTCTTTCTTTGACTTCTTGGAATCTCCCTCTCTAAGAAAAGTTGTCAAGGAGGAAATACATACCGCTGCTACAAAAACATCAACACTCCCGCTTGGCGAGGGAGGTATTTTTCCATGATGTTCTCCTCTGGTTGTCCCAATCACACCCATCCATTTCACATGGCATGGGAAAGACTACCACCATAGTCTCAATACTACGCTGCAAGTATCTATGATGTTTCCCCTCTCCTAGTACTCCCAATCACACCCATCCACTTCACATGGTATGGGCAAGACTACCACCATAGCCTCATTCACACCTAGCCAATTCACATGGCTTAGGCAAGGCTATGCCATGGTCCCAATCACACCTAGCCACTTCACATGGCGTAGGAAATACCATGCTCCATGTCCCAATCACACCTAGCCACTTCACATGGCTTAGGCAAGACTTTTACCAGGATACTCATCACTCCCTCAGTCACTTCACATGACTGATTTGGGAATCCCTTGGCCAAAGGGAGAGTATCTTCCTGCTGTAGGAGAAACATCACAACTCCCTCTCAACGAGGGTGGACATTCTGCATCACGCCAAGCTTGTCTCTGAAGTACTCATACTTCAGTCTAGACAGAGGCTTGGTGAGAATGTCTGCTATCTGGTCATTTGTGGATATGTACTGGAGTTCAACTGCTCCTTTCTGCTCCATGTCTTAGATGAAATGGTATTTGATCTCTATATGCTTTTGAATTGTCGTGAAAGAATGGATTCTCTGAAAGCTTCACACAACTTTGATTATCACAGTATATCAAAGTTGGATCCAACTCTAGATCAAATAACCCTGGAAGCAACTTTCGAAGCCACATTGCTCTAGATTCACACCACTGATCTGGGAATCCCTTGGCCAAAGGGAGAGTATCTGCCTGCTATAGGAGAAACATCACAACTCCCTCTCAACGAGGGTGGACATTCTGCATCACGCCAAGTTTGTCTCTGAAGTACTCATACTTCACTCTAGACAGAGGCTTGGTGAGAATGTCTGCTATCTGGTCATCTGTGGATATGTACCGGAGTTCAACTGCTCCTTTCTGCTCCATGTCTCAGATGAAATGGTATTTGATCTCTATATGCTTTGACTTGTCGTGAAAGACTGGTTTCTCTGAAAGCTTCACTCAACTTTGATTATCGTAGTATATCAAAGTTGGATCCAACTCTAGATCAAATAACCTTGCAAGCAACTTCCGAAGCCACAATGCTTCACGGCTTGCAACACTGGCTGCTATATATTCTGCCTCTGCTGTACTGAGTGTCGCCGACGACCGTTTTCTGCTCAACCATGAGATCATGCCTGATCCCAAACTAAAGCAACATCCTGATGTGCTTTTCCAGTCCACTGCACTTCCCGCCCAGTCAGAGTCTGTATAACCTTGCAACTTTACTTCACCGTTCGAGACATGTTTGAGTCCATATCCAACCGTACCATGCATGTACCTCAATACATGCTTTGCTGCTACCAAATGTACATTTCTAGGCTCAACAAAGTACTGAGTCAAAGTGTTTACTACAAAGCATATATCCAGCCTGGTGTTAACTAGGTACATCAAGGATCCGATCAACTATTTGTACATCATGGGATCAACCAAATATGAAGAAGAATCACTCAAGAGCTTCAGATTCGTAATCATAGGTGTGGCCATGGACTTGCAGTCCATCATCCTGAATTTACGCAGGATCTCAACTATATACTTTCCTTGGCTAAGGAAGATTTCATCTAGTCTCTGCCATACCTCTAATCCCAAGAAATAGTGCATCAAACCCAGATCCTTCATTTCGAACTCTGAAATGAACTCCCTCTTGCACCCATCTATGAGCTTCTCATCCCCTGTAAGAAACATGTCATTCACATATAGTACCAATATCAAGGGGCAACCATCTTCAATCTTGTAGTAAAGGTTGGGATCTGCATCACTCTTGGTAAACCCCAAGCTCATCAAATAACTGTCTATTCTGGCATACCATGCCCTGGGTGCTTGCTTAAGCCCATACAAATCTTCAATTTACAAACATGGGACTCCTTCTCGTAGATCACAAAACTTTGTGGTTGCTCTATGTACACTTCTTCTGGCTACTGGAGAAAATGTCTCGTCATAATCTTCTCCCTTTTTCTGGGAGAATCCTCTAGTCATAAATCAAGCTTTATACTTCGCTATGCTGCCATCTGTAGCATGCTTGGTCTTGTAGATCCACTTGGAATTCACCACTGACTTCCCTTCTCGTCTCGGAACCACTTCCCACACATCATTCTTCATGATGGATTGGTACTCTTCCATCATAGCATCCTTCCACACTTGCTGCTTTGCCACTTCCTCATAAGTGGAAGGTTCTGAATCAATGATCTTACTCATCAGCGCCACATAGCTGGAAAAATTGTGTGGTCTCTTGCTCTTTTTGGAACTTGACTCCCTCTGAGTTTGTACAATCTTCCCAAAGAGACCATTTATCCTAGGAAAACCCCAATCTTGGGGAAAAACGCAACCAACTTTTCTTAGAGAGAATCTTTCTGAAAATAAAATACAACCATGAACAAGCTCTATTCACAAGAGCAAAACTAGTAATGAAGAAACCCTGATAACAAGAACTTACCTCTTCTTCTTGTCAAACCCTAGCGAGGGTAGACAGCTGTGTCACAACCCTAGCGCGACTCTTCAAGAGGTAGCGCACACGAGAAACCACCAAGAACCTCAGTTTCTGTGTCTCCTAGGGTTGCCTCCGACTTGCGCCTCCTTTTCCTTCTTAGCTGAGATGATGAGATGAGTGAGTGTGTGTTGAAATGAGCAAGGCGTCACCTTTACTTATAGTCTTCAAGTCACTTAGCTGGGGCCGACTTCTCTTCCTGGAAATTCTATTTCCACTTTATTATTTTCCTGTGGGCCGACTTCTCTTCCTAGAAATTCTATTTCCACTTGATTATTTTCCTATCTGCCGACTTCTCTTCCTAGAAATTCTATTTCCACTTTTTTATTTTCCTATGGGCCGACTTCTCTTCTGGGGTGTTCTTCAACTGTTCAATGGTCTTCTTGGAATCTTTCTCTCTAAGAAAAGTTGTCCAGGAGGAAATACCTCCCGCTACTACAAAAACATCAACAATTCCTAATTTAAATACATCTGCCATTGAAGGAAAATAACATTAAATCTCCTCTCGATATTCTCAAGTGTCAACATTAATGATGATGGTTAAAAGAAATCAAAATAGGCAAATGTCTTTAGTTTCATATGATTATGGTTATTCTTTGAATACATATTCACTTAGTCAAGGAATAGAGAATCAAGACCTAACCAATATAATATTAATGCTATTGATATTATTCTTTTCTTTCTTATCTTGACAAGTTCAGTAAAGCAAATCTAGATTGAGAAGCTTGGGTTTGAAGTGCATAATCATCCTCGTCCATACCCATTGGGATGGGGTGAGTCAAGATAGCGAATTGAGAGTCACTAAACATTGCAAGTTCAGATTTTCCATCAATGCAAACTTTGAAGATGAAGTAGAAGTGGATGTAATTCCGTTGGATGTATGCAAGGTCATTTTGGGATCTCTATATGAAAGATTTGCTTAGGTGGCAGCCAATAAATACTGCATGGGAAACATTTGTTGTGAATGCACATAAAGGCAGATCTAAACTCTCATTGATAAGTGCACACCAAGCCAGGAGGTTGATTAGAGAAAACAAGAAGTTTGTGCTGCTATTTATAAGAGAAGAGAAACAACAGGGAGAAGAAAAGATGGAGATCAAAGCATCCTTGGAAGGATGTGACAGTAAGCATAAGAAACAATGGGAACAATTGATTAATTCCTATAAGGAAGTGTTTCAAGAACTCAAAAGACTGCCTTCTAGGAGGGAAGTTGATCATTGGATTCAATTGTTGTCAGAATCTCCATTGCCGAACATTGGACTATATTGACAATCTTTGTTGGAATCTGATGAAGTAAGGAAGCAATTGCAGTAGTTGTTGGAACAAGGAGTCATTAGACTTGGTTCTTTGCCTTGTGGGTATCCAATTATCATCGTGCCCAAGAAGGATGGAAGCTAGAGAATGTGCATTGAATACCGAGCCTTGAACAAAATAACCATCAAGGATTGTTATCCACTACCAAGGGTTGATGACTTGTTGGATTAACTGTCACAAAACAAAGACTTCAAAAAGATGGACTCGAAATCAGGCTACCATCAAGTGTGTGTGAAGCAAGAAGACACTTTGAAGGCAACTTCTAAAATGCAACAGGGTTCGTTTCAATGGTTGGTTATGGCTTTCAGATTATGTATTGCGTTGACAACTTTTATGCATTTGACGAACGATGTGTTACGTCCATCTATAGATGCTTTTGTAATAGTTTATTTGGATGACATATTGATATTCAAATCTACTTGGGAAGAGCATTTCTCACATGTGTCAAAAGTATCAGATACACTCAAGAAGCAACATTTATTGGCTAGTTTGAAGAAGTGAGAGTTTGATAAGTAGTGGTTAGTTTACCTTGGACATTTGACACTAAAAGAGAGTTGAAGATAGGTCCAACGAAGATCAAATCCATTAGTAAGTGGTCAACTCCTATTAGCACTTCATGGGGGTAGAACCATATTTTTGGAAGTTCATTGCACCTTTTTTAGCAATTGATGTACCACATCATGCTGTAACAACCAAAGGGAAGAGTTTTCGTTATGGTAGACCACAGTTTTGATGATTTGAAGGAGAAAATAAGTCATGCTCATGCGCTGGCCATGTCCAATTTGCAACATCTATTTGAGATCGACATTAATGCCATTGGGTATGCCATGTGAGTTGTCCTTGTGCAAGGCAAAAGATTTGTGTGTTACCATTCTGAACAGTTTCACGGACTAATATTGAACTATCCCACATATGACAAGGAACTCTATGCCCTTGTACAAGCAATGAAGAAATGGAAACATTATCTTGTGGGGAAGGAGACGATGATTCACACTGATCATTAACCACGTCAATATTGGCAAAGTCAAAGTATGTTGTAGTAAATGAGGCATTACAAATGGACGGGGTAGTGGTTGATTTAGAGGAAAATGAATGTCGTCAGCAAGGCTACTTTATAAATTGGACAAGTTGTGTATTTTGTAGGAAAGGAGAATTTAGCAGATAAAGGAGGATGACACTTTGAGAGTTGCTAACATTTTGGCGTTGTGAAAACGATGACAATTCTACAGAGTTATGTGTATTGGCCTAAAATGCAAGAGCAAGTTTCTAAGTATATTTGTGGATGTGTTTTTTGTAGCACAAGTAAGCCAAGCAATAGGAAACTTGAGCTGTACATGCCATTATGGATCCCTAACAGTCCCTAGGAAAGTATCTGTATGGATTTTGTTGGAGGTTTTCCAAAGACCATAAGAGGCCATGATTACTTGTTTGTGGTTGTGGACCGTTTTAGTAAGACGTGTGTGCTTATGCCATACTAGAAAACAATCAAGTGTTATGAAACAACTAAATTATTGTTCTTCAGTGTATGGGCGCATTTTAGAATGCCTTATTTGATTGTGTTTTACGAATATGCAAGATTTTTGGGTAAGTTTTGGACAACTTCATGGGATAGAATGGACATTAAGTTAAAGCACTTTACGACATTTCATCCCCAAACTAATTGACAAACTATAAGAGGTTGTAACAAAAATTAGCGAAAGACTTGGGATGAACAACTGGTGTATATTCAACACCCTTACAACAGAGCAATACATTCTTCCACCCAAAAATTTCCTTTTGAAGTTTGTTATGGTTATTTTTCACCTCCACCTTTGGATGTTGTTTATGGGCAACGAAAGGAGAATATGTAGGAAACTCACGAGGAGGTGAACTGAGAAGGTAGGTTCATAGACATGATCATATAGATACATTTGAAGGTGCAAGAACAATTGTTTATACTTCTTTTGGTGGAAGAGCCAAAAGAAGTATAAACTTCGTCATGACCAACATAGGACAGATCACAAATACTATGTGGAGATAATTGTTTGGCTCTATCTCAATAAAGAGCGCATGCAAGGGGCAGCCAGGACATTAAAGCTTTTGAGATACAAACCTTTTGATATAACTGAATAGGTTATTGATAACGCATTCAAGTTTGATCTACCCCCATACATGTGAATCTATTCGATAATCAACATGGAGAATTTGCGATTGTTTGAATCATCCATGCTGGATGGAGAAGAAGAAGAACAAATTCTGCCTAAAGTTGAAGACTTAGCATCGGGTGCACAAGGATCTACAGGAGGATACAATGTTTTTTTTTTTTTTTTTTAATTTTTCCGCATAATGTAGTTCTTGGGGAAACCCACTGGGTACTACCCCTCATTCTGAGAATGGTACATAGGGTAAATGAATTCTTCAGGGCTCAAGGCCAAGTCAACAATTAACAATTGGCTCACGAATAGAGCAAGCATGTCACAAAGTGGGATTTGAACCCAAGTAGGGGAAGACAACAACTTTCCTCTCAGCCACTCGAGCTACACCCAATTGACATGTAGAAGAAGGTTGGAGAAACTCGCAGAGGACAACAAGAATTATGGCATATTGGACTTAAAGGAAAGAGCCCAAGGAGTGCAAAATGATATGAGAGGACCAAATTACAAAATGGTTTTCTCATCTATGCTTGATTTCTTTTGAGGGCCAAAAATTTCCATTGGGGAGGTGTGATTTGAATGGATCATTTGAAGAAATCAAAATGGTTAAGTACTCAACTTAGAAATCTCTAAAGAAATAGATCATGGTTTGGGCCTATTTTCTAGCACAGTCTTGGAATAAGTGTATTATTCAATGCCTTAGGGAACTTCGTGGAAGCTTTTGAAAGGTGGGGCCTTTTCTTTATGATGCAGAGATATGGATGAGTCAAAGAGGAGGTGTTACCTCCACGTCGGATGAGTCAAAGGGGTGCTGTTACCTCTAGTTGGATGAGTCAGAGGGGAGGTGTTACCTCCATACCTGCACTCAAAGATATTCAAATCCTTGAATAAAGTGCCACCCTAGAGGCACTTAGGAAGGTTGCCTAATGTCACCACGACTCTTCCTTCAACTTTAGGTTGTTTTTTCTTCAACACAGGGGGGAACCGTAGAAAATAATTTTTAAGATGTTCTTCAGAAATAAAGGGATGGTTGACTACCAAGGCCAATGTCTATCCAATTGGGCCATTAATTGAAAATGATGGAGAAATTAAGCCATTAATTGATGTGGCATAATCAGTTCCAAATAGATTTTCAAATTATGCAAGAATAAGTGAGAGCCCTTATACAAGATGCACCATCACTGCTAGAAACAGGGAAGAATAACAGAAAAATATACTTTTAAAATCTGTTAGCTAGATCAGCAAGTAAACAATAGATCTAAATAGAATTTCTGATCAGATGTACAAGAGAAATACAGTAGATCTGAAAACAACAAATAGATCCAAACAACAGAATATTTCTGAGCATGCAAACTAGTAGATCTGAACTAAACAAGTATGTAAACTAGTAGATCTGAACCAAACGATTATTTCTGAGTATGCAAGCTAGTAGATCTGAGTACAACAGTCTTAGATCTAGAACAGTAAATATTTCTGAGCATATCAATTAGTAGATCTGAGTTTAAATAAATAAATCAAACTGAAGTAATGAAGCAACTGAACTTTTCCTCTGAATTTTACCTCTTGTGCAATGAAGGAAAGAGCTAGGCACACAAGTGAGATGTATCCCTCTGAGTTATGCTCAGATCTAGTCTTGGGCTCTTAGATCAACCACTAAGGGTTAGATCTCAGTCATAGAGAATATGAGAATGAATTGCCACAGTAGAAAACCCCAAAGAAAAGACAAGAAACCCTAGACTGATATCTTGATCAGTAAACCCTTGTCTCAGCCACACACATAGAGGAATCGACCAACTAAGGAAGGTGTGACAGCAAGTGAAAGGACAGTCGCGGCCCACAGAGATTCCAGATCTATACACAGAGGTAGACGGCAGCCTTCAAAGGGGACCAACAGCTATGTCACACATAGGTCTTACACAGAAATAGAAGGCCCGACTGTTTGAAAGAGGGTAGAACTGTAGTAGGGTGGCCGGCCTCATGAAAAGGAGTAGATCTGAAGTGAGAGGGGTAGCCGGCTGCTTAGAATGAGCATATCTGAGTAGCAAGGGAGACCGAGCAGCAGCAAATAACTCAGCAATGGAACAACCCTCAATGCATCACCTAGACAACCCTCAACGCAGCACCTAGATCACCTTCCAGCACAAAGAAGAAGCCGAACTGAACAGTCAAAGGAGGCCTCAACTCAACAAGGAATAAAACCTCAGAGCTATCTGCCACTTAGGAGAGGAGAGAGGGAAAATGAGTGCAATAGAAAGTGAGGGAGGGGTTCTATTTATAGTTTTAGGCTAGGGCTTAGGGTAATAAAATAGTAATTAATATAATGACATATTATTTAATATAAATATTARATTAATGTCATTAAATATTAATTAATATTTCTCAATTAATCATCACTAAACCCTAAAACAAAAACACAAACCCCACTCATACCCAAACTCAAAAACCAAATGGTGAAGATCAAACAAAGGGGTTAGGAAGGGCAAAGGGGTTTTCTTAGTGGCAAAACATGTTCATATGATTCTCAAGGTGACCAATAAACTTTATTATCACTGCATAAGGGAGTATATCACACAATGTAGTCATGCCCATCTTCATAGTTTCTCCTAGGTCCTATGGACCATCCTTGGAGAGAGGAAGAGGATTACACATCAACACATCTTGGTATTACATCAAGATCTACCTGGTCAAGGACCAAGTTGCCCCATAACACATCTGGGGTCTTATTCACCAAGGTACAAGACGAAAGATCAACCCATGCTTTAGGCATGGGTACCCTGGAACACATCCAGGGACCCTAGACATATCTAGGGACTTATATCAACCACCAAGGAACACATCCAAGGATCAATCCAGGCTTAGGGCAAGGATTCCCTGGAACACATCTAGGGGCCCTAGAATACATCTAGGGTCTTTACTGCTTGGTCCCAGACAAAGAACCCCAATGATCTACTGGGGGCCCTCACAAGGGTATTTTGCCATGGCTCTAACTGCTTGGTCCCAGACCAAGAACCCCAGGAGTGTACTGGGGGCCCTAGTCCACAACTAGGGTCTTATGCCATCCTTCAGGAGAATGACTCTTGCAGCTGCATTAAATTCAACACTCCCTCTTAGGAAGAGAGGCATTCTCAGCAACACCAAGCTTGTCTCAAAAGTACACAAACTTTGTCAAGGACAGTGGCTTGGTCAAAATATCTTCCGTCTGTTCTGCCATCAGAACATACTGAATACTGAGAATGTTCTTCTGCACCATGTCCGAACATAGTGATATCTCATTTCAATGTGCTTCGACTTGTCGTGAAACACCGGATTCTCGGAGAGCTTTAAACAACTCTCGCTGTCATAGTGGATGACTGTGGGTTCTAGCTATGCACCGAAAGTAGCTTCCTAAGCCAAACTGCTTCTCTGCTAGCAACACTTGCAACAATGTATTCTGCTTCTACAGTGCTCTGGGATATGGAGCCCTGTTTCCTGTTGGACCAGGAGAACATCGTTGAACCCAAACTGAAGCAATATCCGGAAGTGCTCTTCCGATCCACTGTACTGCCCATCCAATCTGAATCTGTAAATCCATGAAGCATTACACCTCCACTAGAAGTGTATCTGAGACCATAGGCTATAGTCCCCCGAACATATCTCAGAATATGTTTGACAACAACCATATGAATATGCTTCAGTTCACACATAAGCTGGATGAGGGTAATTACTGCATGATAAATATCCGGTCTGGTGTGTATAAGTTACATTAGGAACCCAATGAGGTCTTTCGGATCTGAAACTGTAACTTCTTCAGTTTGTAAAACATCGTTGTGGATATGGACTTACAGTCCAACATGCCAAGTATGCGGAGCATATCAACTGCATAATTTTCTCTTGTGAGAGAAGCATCTCACCTGGTTTCTGCCACATCTCTAAGCTCAGAAAGTAATGTAAAATACCCAAGTCTTTCATTTCAATTTCTGCTGAAGAGCTCCCTCTTAGTCTGAGTTGTCAAGAAAATTTCCTTTCCTATAAGGAACAGATCATCCTAAGACAACAGGATGATTTTGTACAATCTTTATATAAATATTAGGATCTGCAATACTCTTGGTGAATCCAAGACTCTGTAGAGAGATTGTCAATACTTTCATACCAAGCACTCGGAGCTTGTTATAATCTATGTGATTCTTCCCATGTATAGCCTCTTGCTTAACTTCACTGTTAAGAAAAATTAGTCTTCACATCTATCCGGTGAAGTTTCCAAATTAAAAACTGCCACAAGAGAGATAAAGATTCTGTTTGGAAGTAAGGATCTTGCCATAGATAATCCCTTCTTTCTGAGAGAAGTCACGAGTCACAAATTTAACCTTAATACAACCATTTGCTGTAAGTCATTTGGAGGTTACTACTGATTTGCCACGAGGTCTTGGAACTACTGCCGATACATTTTTCTTTCCACACTTGAATGTTTGGAGGCTTCTTCAAATGTGGAAGGTTCTGAATCAATCACAAGATTCAATTTAGCTATAATGCTGGAGTACTTATCTGGTTCTTTCTTTCTCTGAAAGTGCCCTTAGGTGCTGAAAACGTTTCTGCTTCCTTTAGATTTCTCGGCACCAGGCTGGTTTCCTTTTAATAGGAAATTTCTCTAAAGGAAACTAGATAGAATCCCTTGACTCTACTAAGCTTCCATCTCTGTTGTAGGTCACGGTCTAACTCATATGCGGAGACTGCTCCCTCTGAGTCTCATAAAATGTTTGTCTCCCTGCATGTGTAAATTGGCTCCCTATGAACCTATAAGATCCTATGGATCTGATCTGGTGTCGTATCTCTTCAAGATGTTCTTGGTGCCAGTACCAAGTTTAATATGAAAAGATGAGTCAGACTTCTTGAGCTCCTGTGCCAAGGATAATGGCTCAATTACAATCTAAGGATTTGCGATTAAAAGAGATATCTGTAGGGTTCCCAAAACGAGGAAAAAATACCCCAACAACTAAGATAATTTGATGGACTCCTTAACCAAGGAAAAATAACCCAAGGTTTTATGTTATCTTTCATATCAGGGATAATAGACCAACATATTGCTGAGTTTCCAAACTGGGGAGAAAAGAAACCAGTATGTGCTGAGATCACAGCTTCCTTGGTTATATAACCAAAAAATACAAAAGAGATTCTGACAGTATTCCCTTAAGACACTGGTTCATTAAAAAAAACGCCAGGAAGGTAAACATAGCTCTTCTTGCTATCTTCAGTAATCACAATTTCAGTGAAATAAATAAAAATGAAGCATACCTGAACTTACCTTGAACGTGCATTGGGATGAGGACTCACTTGTACTTTGCAACCTGCTACCAACTGTAGCTATCTGAGACATCTTCTGTGTATATAGATGTTTTACATGTAAAAGTAATTTCATATCCTTAAGAGATCAACCCACTGTCTGTTATACCACTTGATGTTGTCTATGACTTGATGAAGTCATGCAAGAGAATTTTGACAGGAAATCCATTCAGAATAAGGACTGTTATTAAGGATTTCCAAATGCTGAGTCAAGGATAAAGACTTTGAAATGAATATCCATTCATTGTTCCAATGGAGTCTGATTCTCCACCTACTTAACTGAGTATGTGAAAACAATTTCAATTTCCTTATCCTCAGTAATATCAAAAGAAAGTGGATTAGTACAAACAGTAAATTTATGACACGATCATTTTAGTACAGAAAAAAAGAAAAAATGTATAGTAAAGAGGATCTGCATTTCCTCTCCAAATCCTCCTTTGTAAAAAAATAACTTCCTGCAAAGAAGTTCAGGAATTTTGTCTTCCTGGAAATGAAGCTTATGAACTAGCACAAAGGGAAACAACTGTAAGTACTAACTTAGCACATGAACCTTAGGTAATACTGAAAAGTTGAAACAGAAAGTCACACAGAATCCTTTTTAGGGTCAAGGTGCTCTGAGCATCTTAATTTAGGGACTTTAGGTTATCTGTTTGATAATTAGGACAAAGATTCTGCTCATCATACAAAAGTTTTGAGGTTCACCGAGAACTGTTCAGAATTGAAAAACAAACACCTTTTAAAGGGGAGGAGAATCTCCTACCAACATTGACAAAGCCTTGAGAGTGTCAAACAATTACTCAAGAGTTGAGACACATTATTGTCCTCTTGAGAAAGTAAACCATGAGGGTTCCTATTGAATTACCAAGTCTATTAAGTCATGCGCTTATACATCTCTTCAATTTAGAAAAGTCATTTAAATGGATTCTAAAAACTTGTTTCAATAGTGCTCTTGTGGCCTAGGACTAATGAATTCAAAACAAGGCCAATAACTCCATGTCAAAGTTCCAGTTGATCCATAATGGAGAATAAAGTAGGTAAATGAAGACAAGTTTCCCTTCCATCAAGAGTAGCAGAAGGATATCATAATTTGCCATAGCCTTTGAATGAAGATAATCTCAATCTATCTATACATATGCATAAATTCACTTGTAAGGATTTTAAATCTATTACAATCATGTCTGTTGTAAAAGAGCCAAGTTCCAACAAATCACAGATCCTGGTTACGTTGTTTTGTCATTGGGCTTGATATTTAAATGAATGGTAAGTTACTCCCTGGAGAATAGTTCTCTCTTTGATTTGAATAGACAGAAAAAGGACAAAGTAAGATTGGATATGAAGGAATACCTTGTAACAAGAAGTCTTTCAAATAACACTTTAACCATGTCCGGCCCACGCTTGACTAAAAGTAAGTTATTTGAATAGCTACCACCTCTCACAGAACCATATTTGATGTCGGAATCCACTAATGCCTCTGAAGTTGCAGAAGAACTTGATGCTTCTGTCAAAGATTGGATCTTGTCAACAAAGTCCAAGCCCTCTTTATCTCCTTGTCTAAGTGAAGGAGTCATATTGTAAACAGGGTAAGACAATCTTACTGATGATCTAAAATGAACCCTAACAACAATGGATCTATGCAGGCTCAAGTCTGCAATCCTTGAGCTCTTTTCATGCCCTAAGCTCTGATACCATGTTAGAAATAGGGAAGAATAACAGAAAAATATACTTTTAAAATCTGTTAGCTAGATCAACAAGTAAACAATAGATCTAAATAGAATTTCTGATCAGATGTACAAGAGAAATACAGTAGATCTGAAAACAACAAATAGATCCAAACAACAAAATATTTCTGAGCATGCAAACTAGTGGATCTGAACTAAACAAGTATGTAAACTAGTAGATCTGAACCAAACGATTATTTCTGAGTATGCAAGCTAGTAGATCTGATTTCAACAGTTTTAGATCTAGAACATTAAATATTTCTGAGCATATCAATTAGTAGATCTGAGCTTAAATATATAAATCAAACTGAAGTAATGAAGCAACTGAACTTTACCTCTGAATTTTACCTCTTGTGCAATGAAGGAAAAAGCTAGGCACACAAGTGAGATATATCCCTTTGCGTTATGCTCAGATCTAGTCTTGGGCTCTTAGATCAACCACTAAGGGTTAGATCTTAGTCATAGAGAATATGAGAATGAATTGCTACAGTAGAAAACCCCAAAGAAAAGACAAGAAACCCTAGACTGATATCTTGATCAGTAAACCCTTGTCTTAGCCACACACATAGAGGAATCGACCAACTAAGGAAGGTGTGACAGCAAGTGAAAGGACAACCGCGACCGACAGAGATTCCGGATCTATACACAGAGGTAGACGACAGCCTTCAGAGGGGACCAGCAGCTATGTTACACATAGATCTTACACAAAAATAGAAGGGCCGACTGCTTGAAAGAGGGTAGAACTGTAGTAGGGTGGCCGATCTCATGAAAAGGAGCAGATCTGAAGTGAGAGGGGTAGCCGACTGCTTAGAATGAGCATATCTGAGAGGGAGACCTAACAACAACAAATAACTCAGCAATGGAACAACCCTCAATGCAACACCTAGACAACCCTCAACGCAACACCTAGATCACCTTCCAGCACAAAGAAGAAGCCGAACTGAACAGTCAAAGGAGGCCTCAACTCAACAAGGAATAAAACCTCAGAGCTATTCGCCACTTAGGAGAGGAGAGAGTGAAAATGAGTGCAATAGAAAGTGAGGGAGGGGTTCTATTTATAGTTTTAGGCTAGGGCTTAGGGTAATAAAATAGTAATTAATATAATGACATATTATTTAATATAAATATTAAATTAATATTTCATATTAAATATTAATTAATATTTCTCAATTAATCAACACTAAACCCTAAAACAAAAATACAAACCCCACTCATACCCAAACTTAAAAACCAAAGGGGTTTGGAAGGGAAAAGGGGTTTTCTTAGTGGCAAAACATGTCCATATGATTCTCAAGGTGACCAATAAATTTATCATCACTGCATAAGGGAGTATATCACACAATGTGGTCATGCCCATCTTCATAGTCTCTCTTAGGTCCTATGGACCATCCTTGGAGTGAGAAAGAGGATTACACATCAACACATCTTGGTATACACATCTTGGTATTACACCAAGATCTTCCTGGTCAAGGACCAGGTTTCCACAAAACACATCTGGGGTCTTATCCACCAAGGTAAAAGATCAAGGATCAACCCATGCTTTAGGCATGGGTACCCTGGAACACATCCAGGGACCCTAGACATATCTAGGGACTTATATCAACCACCAAGTAACACATCCAAGGATCAATCCAGGCTCAGGGCAAAGATTCCCTGGAATACATCGAGGGGCCCTAGAATACATCTAGGGTCTTTACTGCTTGGTCCATGTTATCCCCCACTTTAGGGATAACTAAGGAGATTATGTCTCGAGGCCCACAGGTCCTAGACATGGAGTACCGAGAGCCAGATCGACTTGAGCATGGCCTTGGAGGGCCCTTCTTTTCTTCCTTTCCGCGCCTCCACTTTGTTAGCAGCAACAACATCCATTAGCTCGACTTGGTCCTATAGCAAAGATGGATCTTGCTCCATGAGGTAATGAGTCCGGGTATCATGGTATGTGTCATTCTGATCCTCAAAACCTTTGAATATGTGCATTTAGTTCTTTTTGTTTCTAACAGGTGCTTGGATCTTATACTTATCCACTTGACCATGTCTGGGGGGAATGATAGGATGCCCTAGTAAGCTTGTGCCCATAGGTTTTGAGTTGCCACTGGGGGGTATTTCTGAAAAGTTATCGTCCGCTCCTGCTCATCCATCCTTTTACACTGGTCCGAGCATTGGGTTGGCCAATCATTTAAGGGTTGCACCTTACCTTGTGGGAAGACGGGGCTAAAGGCCCAGAAGGTAAAAGCAGCTGGCAAAAGATAAAATCCTAAAAATAAAACCTCGAGATGCTTCGCCCAAGGATCCCCGAGAAAGCAGTAAAAAGCTTCGCAGCAAGAAACATAGGGACCGATAAAAATAATAAAAAACAAGACTTAGTCAGAGGGTAGGGAGTCTCATCACGAGCCAACCTATAAGGTCCATGGGCATCTAGCGGTATGACACTACTAGCAACTGGTTACCACGCCAGGGTACTGGCTCTTGGTGGCATAGCCAAGAGAAAGGGGGTCTCATCACGAGCCAGCCTTCTCATTTCTGTGAAAGTGCTTGTGGGTAACATTGCCACCATTGGTCACCACGCCAGGGCAGTGTCCCCTGATTAGCTTCTTGAAAGAAAAAGCAATAAAGAATAAAGAATAAAAGGCATTAATGGGCTTGGAAACATTTGCATCCAGGACAGGTGCAACTCGCCTTCTACAAAGGCACCCATAGGTAAGCCATGCATTTCCCCGCTATCACTGCACCCCTTGTCAGGACATCCCTTATCCACCCCATCCATTAACATGACGTGGATTTGATTTCTCCTGGAAACATCCCACATCTAGTGAGGATTAGCCCAATAGGACGCCTTGTCACTTCTTCCAAACTTGGCTTGCAGACTTGTGTAATGTCTTTGAGCACTTGACTGGGTAAAAGGGGTTTTATGCACATGTTTAATAAAATTGATGATTAGATGTGATTGACATTGCTACGATCCCTGTGACTTATGAGCCCATGGAGGGCGTATTTGGTGATGTGCAGGAACATACCCGACGGACAGGTACCACATTGGATAGGTACACATGGGGAGATGATTAGTTCGGACCTCCATGGGGCTGAGAGCCCACCAGATGGATGCTGAGACCCCAACAGGGGGCAGAGACAGGTTAGAGGGGTTTGCACCAGAGAAGAGGAGGATGTTCCACAGAGGCAGCCTGGGAGAGCCTTATCCAAGGGGGTTGTACCCTCTCCACTAGGACGTTGGCCTTGGAAGGCCCATGACGTCGCCCAGGATGCCTATGATGTCATCCAACATTTATGGACATTTTGGGGAGGCAGTTGTGGCACGTGTGGCAGCTTGGAGAGGCCCAAGGAGGGCTAACGTTTTGCTCCAGGAGGCCAATGCTGCCCTAAAAAGGGCTAACGTCACCCTAGAAAGGGCATGACGTCTTTACTTTTGCTTGATTAGGGTTTAATTTATGACATTTAATGTAAAACAATATTATTATGTATTTTGGCCTTGTCGGCCTTTTGGTGACCTAAATTTTAATTAAGGTCATTACTATTGTATAAATAGAGAGCTAGAACTCTAATTTTCATCATCTTTCACTCACTCTTGGTGAGGTCTGAAATTTGCTCCCTCCTTTAGGGTTTTTGGCTGAAATATTGATGCACACTTGTGGAAGGAGGCTCTTTCTTGGCTATTTTCTGCATTTTCTTGGTGGAAGGTTTACAACTAGGGTTTGGCTAAATGAATGCTTGGTGAATGGTCAGTTTATATAACCTAAAGAAATGGATATGACAGGGACTAATGAGATGGAAAATGGTAAGTATGATCGGGAATGGTATGATGATAGATTCAAAACAAATCCCAGTAGTGCTCCATTTTCCCCAAGAGTAACCCAATCTCTCAAGGACCTAAGATAACAAGTCAAGTCATGACAGAGGAAGAAGTATAACCAACGAGCTAACGACTAGTAGTTAGAAGGGACTATTTGGAACAAGCTTAAATGCCTTAGATATTAAATTGATACTCACCATGATGACAGACTTACCAACTTGCAGCATGCTTCTTAAGGATGTTTGACAGGCCTGTCCAAATGCCATGGGTGCCATATGCTGTTGATGCCACTGAGAGATGCTCACACTTAGAAAGAGGATTTGGAGTTCATATTTGCAAGTACATGCACATCTTTTGTCTTTCCACGTTTTGTGCTTGGGTGCCTCTAGATGTTCTTTTTGGAATAGTTATTTAATGGTGAGGGATAAGAGGGACTTAGCGCAATTTCCAGATGCCTCAAAATTAATGATTAGCATGGTAATATAAACATTAGACACTAGATTTTGATTTTCCAAGCTAAGGCCTCACCATTAGTACACACTCCAATTTTAGAGGAATTGAGTGAAAAAACTCAAAAATTATAACTCGCTTTAGAAAATTAATTCAAGCGAGAAATAATTAATAAGTAAAAAAACACTCTAGAGTTGTGCACTCATGATTTAGTCTTAGGAGGCTAAGCTCGGGTTCTATTGCTGCCTGGGTCCTTTTCTGGGCTTCCCGGAGCCTTTCTGGGTGCTTCCCGACTATCTTAGCTTGCCGCCCGAGCTACCTGCTCATTGCCCGAGCCTGCTTTCCGCCGCTTGAACAATTCTGGGGCTGCCCGAAAATTTCTGGGCAGTCTGCTCGCTGCCAAGGATACCTGCTTGCTGCCTGAACCTGCAAAGCGACTTCCCAGCCCCTGTTGGGGGGCTGCCCGGAACTGCAAAGTGACTGCCCAGCCCCCACTGGGCGACTGTACGTCCTCTGTGACTCCATGCTGGTGGCTGTTTGGCTGTTGGCGTGGCCGGCTGTGAGCTCGCTGTGGGTTGGCGGCTGCCTATGCGACGTTGCTGGCGGTCTCTGCGGTGGCTCCCTTCAACCCGTTTTGTCAACCGTCACGACTCCCACGTTGGTGACTGTTCTCTCTCGCCCATGTGGACCCCTTGCCACTCGGCGTTAGCACGAATTCCAGTAGCCGACGACTCCTTGCTCGTGTGCAATTTTTTTTCCTGCATGCCCGTATCTTCACCTGCTGCCACCACCATGCCTAGTCGTCCCTCTCAGCTATTGGTCTCCTCGTCGGCTGCCCTTCCTGCTGTCACTCGCCCAACATGCTGTAACTTGTTGTCGACTTTGCCGTCGCCTCAACTCTCTACAATTGCAAACTCTTCTTGCCTGCGATTGGCTAACCTCCGTCATTGGCTTATTTTTGGCCGACAACTCCTTCAGTTTCGACGACTTATCACTCTACCACGATCCTTAGCAGTTGCTCTGCTGGCTACATTCCAGTGGCTTGCAACCGCTTCCTCCTCCTTTGCCGGCGCATTTGCCACTGCTATCCACGCGTAGATCTCCACGTCCGACCTTCACTGCAGCGAGTCCACACAACACAACCCACAACTTTCCTCCACCGGTTTGACCAGCCTATGCCGCGATTGTCTCAACCCTTGAGGGATCTGCAGTACGATCTGTACGGTTTCTCCCCCTTTTTTTTAAATTTAATTAACCCCGCAATATATCTGCAATAAAAGAAATTTTTCTTGCAAACAAATTCTCGCTGCAATATCTTGATTTGTGCAAAACTTGGTTTCCTCGGAGTCTCGACTCTGATACCATGTTGATTTTCCTGAACCTAGCAACTGACTGTTAACTCAAAATAAAATCACTTAATTATTAACAGGACAACTAGGTTACTCAACAAAAATTGGCGAAAGCATAAAGAACAAAAACCATAACACATTTGCATGCTAGATTCAGGAAAACACCCTTGGAAAAACCCTTGCGGGAAAACTTATTAAATAAAATCCTGGGCTCTCTTCTTTGGATAATGGCCCTCAGAGGATTACAATGCAGGGATAGCCTAGCCCACTTGGCTGCTATCTCCTTGTTGCCCCTTTGCACACTTTCTCAACCCTGCCCACTTTATAAATGTCACTTTAAGTCATTAAATATAAAAGGTACTTTATAAAACCACTTTACAAAGTTACTATCTAGAGAGTGTCGCTTGGACATTTCCGCATGCTAGGCACTGCCAATGCAAAAGTACCTATCTGAGCTACCCAAAAGCTAACTATGTCCCTATTGTGGAAGGGATGCCAAAAGTGCGATTATCTTAGAAGTTCAAAGAGGCTTTTGAAGTTTTGCCACTATTGTTAAAAACTATTCTCTATAAAGGAATATCAAGGTGACATAAAAACGCAACAATATGCTTTACAAAAAAAAAAGTGAGAAGACGAATTAGCGAAACAACACGAAAATTATAAGGATCCCGAGAATATATTTGGTGATGAATTATTATAAAAAGATGGGGAATTATTAGAAAAAAATGAAGAAATAGTTGGCTTAAAAGATCATAGTCAAAAACTACTCGCACAAATCAAGAAGTCAAAAGATACGAAGCAATGCAATCAAAAGTTGGAACCGGAAAATCAAGATCTCGAGACTCAAGGAGAAACTCAACAAGAGGTTATCAAAAAAATGAAGAAAATTCCCACTCAAGGAACCTTAATCAGAGGTTGCTTGAACAAATCAAAAGGCTAAAAGATGAGAAACCAAAGAATCAAGACCTTAAATGTAAAGTCGACAAGTCAGAAAATAGTGAAGAACTTTCATGCTTGAGGGATCATAATCAACGCTTACTTACACAAGTTAAGAAGCTGAAGAATGATAAGAAGTCACTATAGAACAACTTACTAATAAAGAAGCATCTATTAATAAAAAATAATGACTGAACCTAGGGAACTAGAGAAGTCTTCAGATGTAAAAATTAAAGTTGTGGAGAAAGAAACCAATATTAATCCAATCAACATCACAACTCAGGAAGATGCAAAGCCAGTTGAAGTAAGGATACCTTTAGATGTAGCACAAACAATGGAAATTCAAAATATCTCTACCAATAAACTTTTAAGGATAAAGAAAACAACACAAGTGTCCAAAGAAAACTTGCTACCAAAAGTGAAACAAGAAAACACTACAAGTATGATAAAAAAGGATCATGTTACAAGGACACCTTATTGACATCCTAATCACAAGAATGACACTTCAACCAATCAATATATCAATATCGCTCAGAACAAAAACAATTGAGTTATATTCTGAAGAATATTGATGCCAGTGCAATTGAGTCTCATAATAAAAGTTCATCTTGGGAATCCTATAAGTGCAATGTTCCACAAAGGGTTGAATTAGGGTGGTCAGGCCCTCTTACAGTTCGACAATTTTGCTTGATGCTTAGAAGATCATATCATCTTATATCGTCAACCACTACAGCTACAAGAGCAAAGAACTTTGAGATTGCATTACAAACCAAAACAAGAGATAAGTCTTTCCATAAATATGCTTTGAGGACAAAGCTTTTCTAAAGGCGAAGGCGATATGAACATAACTATATCCATCTATAAATATCGGTAAATAATAATAACAATAATAAGTAATAGTAAATGAAAGGACACATCCTATTTATAAGACATGACCTATTGAAAGGACATGTCTCATCAATGTTGTGACCTGCCGTTGTGTATATATGCCATTAAGTAGATCATTGTAATCATCTATATAATCAACTTATTCATTATTTATATACTTGTCCTATATGGATTTTAGTTATATATCCTTCTTATGTTGGATATATCTTTAGTAAATTAACTTTGTTCATTTTACACTTATTGAATCCCAAATACTACAGTAATAATTGGCTCAATGGTGGGCGTTCACACAGATTCCCTCCTCACATGGATGGAGATATTTCACAGGGGAGGAAGGGAGCATTTAGAAGGATATATCAAGATAGAGTATCCCTTGACGAGGTGGAGGAGGGCTTCGTAGAGTTTCCCATTGGCACAAGGAGATTTTGAGGCTATGGTGTGCTCAAAGACAGGGGGATTAAGAAGCCCTATGCTTGGTGGGCAACTCATGGGGCAGCATGCCCTATTCTACAACATTTAGCTGTGGGGCTCCTCTCTTAGGTTACTTCATCCTCTTGTGTATATATATTGTCATGTAGGTCATTGTAATCATCTATATCATCATTTTATTTGTTATTTATATATTTTTTCTATATGAATTTCTGTTATCTATCCTTCTTATGTTGGATATTTCTTTAGTAAATGAACTTTGTTCATTTCACACTTGTTGAATCCCAAATACTACAGTAATAATTGGCTCAATGGTGGGCCTTCACACAGATTTCCTCTTCACATGGATGAAGATATTTCACAGGGGAGGAAGGAAGTATTTAGAAGGATATATAAAGATAGAGCATCCCTTGATGAGGTGGAGGAGGGTTTCGTAGAGTTTTCCATTGGCACTAGGAGATTTGGAGGCTATGATGTGCTCAAAGATAGGGGGATTAAGATGCCCTATGCTTGGTGGGAAACTCATGGGGCAGCATGCCCTATTCTACAACATTTAGCCATGAGGATCTTCTCTTAGGTTACTTCATTCTCTTGTTTCCAGAGGAATTGGAGCACATATGGGAATTTGTACAGTTTGAAGAAGAGTAGGCTTGAGCAATCTAGGGCGAAGACAATGGTGTATGTGCACTCCAACCTCCATCTTATTTACAGGTAGAGGGACAAGTAGTTGAAGGGAAAGACAAAGATGTGGGATGTGTTTCCTAATGTTATGGGTTTGGACGACAGTGTTGAGTTGGCATTAGCCAACTTGGATCTCAATGAACCATTGCTAGAGCTGGTCACTGTTGATGATGGTGATCCTCTTGAGGGGTTATCCTCCACACCAACAAATGCAGATCTTGGATTGGATATAGAGGAGGAGGAGGAGAGGGAGGAGGAGAGAGTAGTGGTAGTGGTGGCGATTTTGATGATTCTAACATGGAGGAGGACTACACAAAGTGATGAGCTATGAGATTCTTCCATCTATGGTTCTAGTGTTGAGAAATATAGCTTGGACATGGATTTCTGCATCGATTCAATGTGAACGTGCTAGAAGTTGTTTGAGATATTTCAAAAAGTAATTCTATTTTGTAATTCACTTTAGTAAAAAGTGAAAAGTCTTATATTTACTTGTTAAGTCTACTAAAGTGCATTTCATGCATTAGTGACTTATACTAGGATGGAGGAGGATGGAGGAGAGAGTAGTGTTAGTGGTTGTGATTTTGATGATTTTGACATAGAGGAGGACTATTGACAATGATGAGCTATGAGACCATCTATGGTTCTAGTGTTGAGAAATATAGCTTGGAGAAGGACTTCTGCATAGGTTCAGTGTGAATGTGCTAGAAGTGGTTTGAGATATTTCGAAAAGTAATTCTATTTTGTAATTCGTTTTATAGTAAAAAGTGAAAAGTCTTATATTTAGCTGTTGAGTTTACTAAAGTGTATTTCATGCATTAGTGACTTAGACTAGGATTAATCTCAACTGTAGATCTCATTGAGAGATTACGGTTTCAGTATATTAAGGTTTTAGCTAAAAGTATAAAGATAGGTCAAGATAGAGTTCAAACACAGTGGAACACTTGAGCAGGTTGAGCGATCATGAGAGAGAGAGAAGGGATTTAGGAAAGAGGTAGATTTGTACAACAGACAAAGGCCATACAGGGTAGATCCGTACAACTGTACAGATCCATATAGTTTGTATAGTCGTATGGAACATGCAATACAGTCCTACAATAGCGTTGTACAACAAGTTTTTGTTGTTTTCTGTTTTCTAGTAGGCCGTATCGCTTAGTTCAAGTTGATTTGTTGATCGTGCAACTGTTGGTTTTTAGCAGATTGTGGAGGTTTCCTTATAAGATTTTTCGAAGGAATGAAAATATGAATTTGAAGGAGAAATCCTTGTGCATGTGTTTTATGCATTCGCTATTGTGCGATTGATACTACTGTCTGAAATTAATTTCTTCATTAATTAAATTCAACAATTTATTTGTTTAAATTGAGATCATAAGGACAATAGTCATCTAGTTTGGAAAATTTACATGGTATCAAAACTATTTCTCTGATTAGGATTCTCAAGGATTTATAACAGTAAATCAACTGTCGGAAAGGACCATCAATTAGATGGTTTCAAAACATTTTTTCAAGGATTAATTTTCACATTTGGGTGTTTGTGCAATAGATCTCGTAGATAGCATCAACCACCCTCAAATTTGAGGACAGTTTGGATGGTGCCTCGAATTTCTTATCGTGGAAAGTGAGGGTTACACTCTTATTAGAAGAGAATGATCTTTGTGATATTGTCAAGGATGTTGTGCCTTCACCTACAGATCCAAAACAATTGGAAGCTCACAAGAAGAGGGAAGTGAAGGATAAGCGAATGATCATGGATGCCATAAAGGATCATTTGATTCGTCATATATTTGAGAAGAAGACAACGGAGGAGATGTTTGACGCTTTGGTTAGCCTCTACCAAAGTGAGAACATAAACATTAAGGTGATATTATGGAACAAACTCAAATCCATAGAGGTGACCAGATTAGACTCAATCACCGGTTATCTTATGAAGGTCACACATGTTCGTGATCAATTTGCAGCAGTTGGGGAGAAGGTTGCAGATGAAGAGCTAGTGACCATGGCACTGAATGGATTCCTAACTTCATGGGAACCATTTGTCAAAGGTATTTGTGCTTGGGAGAACCTTCTTAACTTTGAGAGGCTGTGGGATAATTGTATCCAGGAGGAGACTCAAATGGAGTCAAAGGCTAGCAAGAAGGGTGGTGATGAGAACCTAGCTCTATTTGGTTAGTCAAATAAGGGTAGAGGTAAAAAACCCAACAAAAGTAAGGGAAAGAGTGAGGAGTCAACCTCACAGCTAGGAAAGGACTTGAGTAAACTAAAGTGCTTCATTTGTCATAATCATGATCATTATGCATCACAGTGTCCGGAGAAGAAGAAGGGTAAAGGGAAGCAGTAGTAGAAGTAGGTAGCAACCTCTGTAAAAAATCAAATGAACGGATTTGCTGCAAAGTTTGAGATGGACTTCTTGTTAGTATCTTGCCTCTCTACCAACACGATTCTGAGGAATGTGTGGTATGTGGAGAGTGGGGCATCTTGACATATGACATCAACCTGATAGTTATTTTCTATTCTGAAGAAGCAAGACTCATGAGTAAAGGTTGAGCATGGTGATGATGCCAATTACCACCTAGTAGCAGGAGTTGGTACTATTCCCTTCTAGCTCGAGTCAGGGAATTCTTTAGATTTTAACGATGTCTTGTTTGTTTCAGGTCTCACGAAGAACTTGGTTTTAGTTTCGGTCATGGAGGATAAGGGATTTGTAGTCAAGTTCAAGAACCAACAAGTCCTCATCATGCCGAAGGAATCTAGCCCATATACAACTCAGGTAATGGGAGTTAGAGAAGATAATCTTTACAGGTTGGAAGATGAACTTGTTCGAGCCCTATTTCATAACAATGATACCGTGTGTGAGTTGTGGCACAAGCGGATGGGGCACTTGCGTAACAGCGTGTTGCTTATTTTGAGGGAGATAGTCAAAGGTCTTCTATAGTTCTGTATTGAGCAACATGGAGTATGCAGAGGGTGCACGCTTGGCAAGCATGCCAAGCTTGCTTTCCCAAGCAATGAGCATAGGTCTAAGGAGATTCTAGACCTCGTGCATTCAAATGTTTGTGGACTGATGTCAGTGGCGTCGATTACATGAAGCATATACTATGTTTCCTTCATTGATGACTTCTCTTGCAAGACTTGGATCTATTTCCTAAAGACCAAGGATGAGGTCTTTAGTAGATTTTAGGAGTTAAAAGCTCTAGTTGAAAACCAGATAGGGAATAAGATCAAAGTCTTGATATCGGACAATGGGGGAGAATATACCTCGAAGGTGTTCGATGGTTTCTACAGGGAGGCATTAATCAAGAGGGAGTTGACTATTCTGTACAAGACATAAAAGAATGGGTTGCAGAGTAGAAGAATCGATCCATCATAGGGGATGCTAAGGCTGTGATTCACGACTGGGACTTGCTGATGTTTCTTTGGCTAGAGGCATGCAACAAAGATTTTCTAGGTCCTATCAAGCTGCCAACTAGGTCTGTCTTTGACCTCAAGTTGGCTCTAAGTTTCAACTGTCAATGAAGGTTTTGCTGCTGTTTTATAACAGCCAACAGTTCAAGAACTTCTTGCTGATTTGTTACGGTTACATAAGCAATTTTGGTGCTCTAGCATGTAGTTTTTGTCACCAAGGGTTAGCACATGCATACCAAAATATATATATAACACACCTAGAGATATTTACTGCTGAAAAATACTGTAGTTCTAAACTCTAACATACATGAAAATGAACACAGGTATTTTTGGTCAACACGACCCTGGATAAACCCCCCTAGGAAAACCAGTTTGGAATATAAGTGTATATATAGGGAGAATGGAAGGTGGAATACAACAAGTACAATATATAGAGGAACCTGATACAATAGCAACTTGATCCAAGTTGCAACACAAGCCCAACTGAAGCAAGAGCGCCCAAGGATGGTGCACCCTCCATAAATGCTGACAAGACCACTGAACTGGAGCTAACTGCCAATTGGAAGCTCTGATGAAGAAACCCCTCCACAGTACTCTGATACTGATGAGTAGCCTCCCTCTGAAACATACCTCACTGGAATCTGAGCTCGGAAAGTCCTCCCTACTGATGATTTGCCCTCCTTATAGCATGAACCTCTCCACTAAATAAATGAGGCCCTAAGCTTGCTGGCTGCCTCCATGGATAGAAGCGCCCAAGCTAGCCTCAACACATGCAACAAACCTCATCCTCATGCTCTCTCTCAAACTCTCCAAGTGAACAAATGAGATAGTGATCTCCTCCTTGCCCTTTGCACCCCTCTTGAACCTCCATAAGGAAACCTAAAAGATAGACCGTTGAGATCATCCCATCTCAAGTCTAATCAAAGGTTGAGATCATCCCACAATAATCTCACTCTCAAACCCACTTTGGGTTTCCCTAAGTTCACTTTATATCTCCTAATTCACCCACAAAGTGAATTAATAGTCACTTTAGGTTAAGATGACCAAAATTCACTTTTGACTTAAATCTCCTAAGTCAAAGTGAAATTAGACATAAAGTACTAGGCACAAAGTACATAGTACTTCCCACATGTGTTTAGGAGCTCACAAACACACGGGGAACACTTCCCAAGGTACATAAATCTCAACACTCCCTCTTACCGAGGAAAGTGTTTCTCACCAATCCCATCTTGTCTCTGAAGTAGACATGTTTGCCCCTTGGCAGGGCCTTGGTGAGGATGTCTGCAATCTGCTCGTCGTCGATATATATTGTAACTGCACTTCCCCTCTCTGAACCCAATCTATGATGAAGTGATCTATGATCTCAATGTGCTTCGACCGGTCATGTAAAACTAGATTCTCAGAGAGTTTGATACAACTCTGATTATCGCAATGTATGATGGTCGGTGGCATCTCTTGACCAAATAATCCTACCAGCATCTTACGAAGCCAAATGGCCTTGCAACTGGCTTGACTGGCCGCGATGTACTCTGCCTCAGCGGAACTCAAAGCAACTGACTTCTGCTTCTGGCTGAACCAAGAAACAAGTCCTGACCCCAAACCAACACAACACCCTAAGGTGCTTTTCCTGTCAGTAGCACATCCTGCCCAGTCCGAGTTGGTGTAGCCAACCAAACTGACCACATCACCTCTGATATAGTCCAGGCGAAAATCAACTGTACCAACAATGTACCTCAACACATGTTTTTCCCCAATCCAGTGAACACTCCTTGGCTCTACCATATGCTGGCTAAGAGTGTTCATGACAAAACAGATATCTGGTCTAGTGTTGACCAGATACATAAGTGAACCGATCAACTACCTATAAACTGTAGCATCTACCAACTGGGAATCTGAAGCACTAAGCTTCTTCTAGTTGGTAACCATGGGTGTTGACATAGGTCTGCAGTCCTCCATCTGAAATCTGCTCAGAATATCTGCAGCATACTTCCCCTGCCCGAGAAATATGTGTCCCTCCTCTTGCCATACCTCCATACCCAGAAAATAGTGCATCAACCCAATGTCACTCATCTCAAACTCTGATGCAAGTCCCAACTTGCACTCATCTATGAGATCCTCGGCTCCCGTGATGAACAAATCATCCAGATATAGAATGAGAATGAGCGTGTCCTCACTTCTAATGATGTAATAGAGGTTAGGATCAACATCGCTCTTCTTGAAGCCCATTTGAAGCAAGTATGTGTCAATACGTGAACACCAAGCTTGGGGAGCTTGTTTGAGACCATAAAGTGGCTTTCTCAAAAGACACACGTGAGTCTCCCTCTCACTCACCTCAAACTCCTGTGGCTGCTCAATGTACACTTCCTCATCTATAAAGCCATTCAGAAATGTGGTCTTCACATCCATCTGATGAATGCTCCAACCCATCTCTGCCGCTATGGCAATAATGCCCCTGATCGAGGTGTATCTCGCAACTGGTGCGAATGTCTCATCATAATCGACTCCCTCTATCTGAGAGAAGCCTCGTGCCACAAAACGGGCCTTGTGTTTCTCTATGTTGCCATCTGCAGCATACTTGGTTTTGTACAACCACTTGGAAGTCGCAACTGACTTCCCTACTGGCCTCGAAACCACCTCCCAAACATCGTTGCGCACAATGGAGTCATACTCCTCCAGCATGGCCTCTCTCCAGACCTGCTGGTCTACTACCTGCGCAAATGTCTGTGGCTCAGTATCTGAGATACTAGTCACTAAAGACAAATATGATCCAAGTCTGACTGGAGGTCTACTCTCTTTGATTTGGCTCTTGGGCTCTCCTACGTTCTCCTTGGCCTCCTACAGGGTCTCCTGAAACCATCTAGGTCTCGTCTTCCCTGAAGTGGTCAATGGAGAAGTAAAATCTCTCTGCCCAAGAGTAACTTCCTCAGGTCTCGTCTCAACACTCTGAAATCCCGAAGCCTCTGCCCCCTCTGACTGAACACCCTCTGATTGTGACCCTGAAGTTGTGCAAGGTGACCCTGTCACCCCTGAAATTGGCGTACCGAAAACCTAAGGCTGTGCTGCCTCTGCATCATCCTCCAGACTGACTCTCGACTGAAGAGATCTTTGAAAAGCCCTATCCTTCTCAAATCTGACATCTCTCCTCACCACCACTCTCTTAAGTGATGGAATGTAGATACGATAGGATTTGGACACCTCTAAGTATCTAACTAGAATCCCTTGCTGCGCTGTGGGGTCTAGCTTTGTCCTCTTCTCTGAGGGGACATGAGAAAATGTCAAGCACCCAAAGATCCTGATGTGCTCGACATCGGGCCTCCTACTAGTGAAGGCCTCCTTAGGAGTCATCTTCCCCAATATCTTGTGGGGGCTCTTGTTCTGCAGGTAAACTGCAGTAGCACTCGACTCTGAATGTAAGTAAAGAGGAAAACTCTGATCGTGCAACATGGATCTTGCTGGACCGGTGATAGCCCGGTTCTTCCTCTCAGCAACCTTGTTTCGCTAGGGGTTGTATGATATGATCATCTGTCTTCTGATTCCATGCTGGGCACAAAAGTCTATGGACTGTGTGGAGGAATACTCTCCCTCGTTATCCGACCGCGAGACCTTGATCCTCCTTCCAGATTGGTTCTCCACAAGAGCTCTAAACTCTTGGAACCACTTGAAGACCTCACTCTTGGTCTTCAGGAAATAGATGCAGGTCTTCCTTGAGTAGTCATCAATGAATGTGAGATAGTACTCACAACCACTCAAGGACTTCCGAGACATGGGCATCAGTGTGTACTAAGTCCAATATCCCAGCTGACCTGGTGTCACTGTTGGGGAACGAGGCCTTGGTAAAATTACCAAGCACACACCCTCTGCAAACATCCTGAAGCTCTGTACTGATCTATGGCACTCCGGTCACAACCTCTGTCAGTCCTCCTAGAGCTCCATGATGTAGATGGGCCATCCTAGGATGCCATAACTCACATGTCTGTCTGCCGCTGTTGCAACTCATTGCCAATGCATGAAGAGGCTGAAAAAGCAATTTAAATAGTTTCCCATCCCTCACTCCAATCACTTGTCTTGAGGCAAGCGAGGACCCCTTAGGGTGTATGAAGACCTTGATCCCTCTGAAGGACACCTCAAGACCTCTATCTTGGAGGGTAGAAACTGAAATCAAATTCTTCTTCAGCCCAGGGACATAGAGAACGTCCCTGAACGATATAGGTGGCATGCCATCTCTCCGAAAGGTAACAGTGCCAATCCCAACAACTCTAACCAAGGAGTCATCTTCGAGGGCAATCTCCATCCTGACCTTTGTGTCTCTGAGATCAGTCAAATGCTCTCTGACTCCAGTCATATGGCTTAAAGCCCCGCTATCAATATACCAGACACTAGGTGCCGTCTCAACTGAAGTGCAACATATGAGGAAAGCACACTCTCTCTCGAACAGAGCCTGAAACTCTGCCTCCTCTACTGTAGCTGCGGTACCACCCCTCTTCTTCTGCCTATTGGGACACTGTCCAGCATAGTGCCCCATCTTCTTACAAACAACACTTCACTTTGCTCATATCTTTCTTTTGACCACTGCTGCTCTCTCCTCCCTGTGGTGGGCCCCCAAACTTGGGACCCTGTCGACCTCCTCGACCGACCTTCTTCTTGCCCTTTGTCCAAAGAGGAAGGTCCTCATCACCCTGAACTGTCTGTTGCTGCTGTTGTCTAGAAGCCTCTGCTACAGGTCAAATCTCCTCCTAGACGAAGTCATCCCACATCCTCTCCCATGTGGGCATGACCTCCCTGGCAACAATGCCACTAACGAATGGACCCCATGGTTTGGTAAAGCTTTTCAAGGCTGTCCTCACCATAGAATCTGGGTCCACCACCTCTCCAACGGCTCCAAGCTCGTCTCTGATCTAGGTGTATTGACCAAGGAAAGAAATCATCGACTCACTCTTGAGCATGCGAATGCCCCTGAGTCGATCATGAAGAACCATCTTCCCGTTCTCATTAGAGCTCTCATAAAGCTTACATAGAGATGCCCGCATTTCAAATGCATAATCTTTCCCAGTCAAGTGGGGAATGATATGATCCCGCACTGCATCACATATGGTCCTCTTTGCCTTGTTGTTCCTCTTCCTGAACTCTGCTAACAAGGCGGGAGCAGTAGCAGGGGGAACATGAACAACTGCCTGAACTATATCCTATAGTTCGAGGTCCTCCAAGACAAAGAAAATCCTGGCCTTCCAAGGCGACCAATTGCTAGCTCCAGCTAGCCTATCCTCCACACGCATCTGAGATGTTGACATCAGTGCCGACTGCACTCAAACTGATGCTCCAACTGCAAAGGAACGCTGCCTCACTCCTGTCAACACAGGTGTGAAAAGAGGCAAACGAACACCGACCTCACTCCTAGCAATATAGGTGTGAAAAGAGGTCGTGAAAAATCAGCCTCACTCGTACCACGCAGGTGTGAAAAGACACTGACGAAAATGTCCACACACTGCTCTACGACCCTCTACAAAATTCTGCCAACAAACTGCCACTAAACTTTGTCAATGGCTGTCCACAATATCTGCCCAAAAGGTGTCTAAAACAACCCACTCATATGCTGTCCAAAACTCAGCAAAAATCAGCCACCAAGCACTGATACCATGAAGATTTTCCAGGTCCTATCAAGCTGCCAATTAGGTCTGTCTTTGACCTCAAGTTGGCTATAAGTTTCAACTGTCAATGAAGGTTTTGCTGCTGTTTTATAACAGCCAACAGTTCATGAACTTCTTTGCTGAGTTGTTATGATTACATAAGCAATTTTGGTGCTCTAGCATGTAGTTTTTGTCACCAAGGGTTAGCACATGCATACCAAAATATATATAACACACCTAGAGATCTTTACTGCTGAAAAATATTGTAGTTCTAAACTCTAACATACATGAAAATGAAAACAGGTATTTTTGGTCAACATGACCCTGGATAAAACCCCCTCGGGGAAAACCGGTTTGGAATATAAGTGTATATATAGGGAGAATGGAAGGTGGAATACAACAAGTACAATATATAGAAGAACCTGATACAATAGCAACTTGATCCAAGCTGCAACACAAGCCCAACTGAAGCAAGAGCGCCCTAGGATGGTGTGCCCTCCATAAATGCTGACAAGACCACTGAACTGGAACTAGCTGCCAACTGGAAGCTCTGATGAAGAAACCCCTCCACAATATTCTGATACTGATGAGTAGACTTCCTTTGAAACATACCTCACTGGAATCTGAGCTATGAAAGTCCTCCCTGCTGATGATGCGTCGTCCTCACCAAGTGCGCCCTCCTCACAACATGAACCTCTCCACTAAATAAATGAGGCCCTAAGTAAAATATTCTAAGTTGGAAAGATTGGAAAAAACCCCTTGAATTTGGTGTTGGACTTTCGTCAAACACTTTGCATACACTGATATTTGACTGCTGAAAGTGAAAATTCGATAGACAACAGTATAGTTCTGTGTTTTGTTGGCTGTTATGTTGTTTTTCCACCCCCTTATACCTCCCCAATGAGGTACCAAGTGTGTTGTTTGGTTATTAAACAAACCCACAAAATAATAAAGAAATGACATTCACATCTAGATGAATAAACACAATAAACTATGACTGTTCTTTATTTAATAACAATGCTGTACCGATAACAAGTGATTTGTAGTAGGAATACCTCTCAAAGATGAGGGAGAGGTCTGCCATAGAAAGATTGGAAACCACAGTCATATACAACCATGAAGAATTGCCCAAAATTTGCTCCCACGAGTTGATAAAGGGAGTCGATTTATATGTTTGTTGTGCTAATGTTTGATGGAGTGTTGAAGCAACCTCAAGATTGATGATAATCCTCTCTCCCTGCAGCGAATAGCCTTCTAATGGAGGTCGCCCACAACAACATCCCTTTGTGTCATTCCACACAGCCCTAACAAGGAACACGTAGCTACAGGAGTAGATATGCAGGGCCAACAAGGAGGAAACACACAGCTACAGGAGAAGATGACTAGCATTAATCACCAACCAATCCCCACGACCAACAAGAGATGCCACGATTGAGAAGATGCAGACTCGGCCCTTAGTACACCACACGCAGCAGCAAGATAATGGAGGCGTCCAACTCAAGGGAAAAACGCCCAACTTCTCCACACGTGCCAAAGGGGAAAATACCCTCTCTCTTCCAAAACTGATAATAAAATCAATCTCAGACAAATCTCCTTGGATCACAATGCCAACTACCCGCAAATGAAAAGCCTGAATGGCTTCTCCGATCTTCAGCTAGGAAGGTATTGTTTCAACCTTGAAACCGAATTTTCTCTCCAAGGGTTTCGAAACCCTCGTCTCAAGCTCACAAGCTTTCTCCAAAACAATTTTCTCAAAATGATTAGTCAATAATCCTTTTTTCCCCTTCAATCGTCCTTTTATTCATTCACTTTTCCTTTTCTCCATTAAAATATTCATTTAATTATTAATTGGAGAGAAATACCCTCAAAGAGGGGTTTAATATTAATAAACTCACTTTTCCTAATTTTTCACTTTATAATTTGAAAGTGACTTTACCAATATCATTTCCCTAACCCATCCGTCTAATGGTTTACGGGAAACTGTATAAACCATCACGGTATCCCGATTGCCTAGGAAAAATGGGACATTACACTAAGCTTGCTGGATGCCTCCATGGATAGAAGTGCCCAAGCTAGCCTCAACACATGCAACAAGCCTCATCCTCATGCTCTCTCTCAAACTCTCCAAGTGAACAAATGAGATAATGATCTCCTCCTTGCCCTTTTCGCCCCTCTTGAACCTCCATAAGGAAACCTAAAAGATAGACCGTTGAGATCATCCCATCTCAAGTCTAATCAAAGGTTGAGATCATCCCACAATAATCTCACTCTCATACCCACTTTGGGTCCTAAGTTCACTTTATGTCTCCTAATTCACCCACAAAGTGACTTAATAGTCATTTTAGGCTAAAATGACCAAATTTCACTTTTGACTTAAATCTCCTAAGTCAAAGTGAAATGAGACATAAAGTACAAGGCACAAAGTACATAGTACTTCCTGGTGTCCTCATAGGATCTTGGAGGACAAGATACCAGAGGAGGCATTCACTGCTGTGAAGCCAGAAGTGAGTCATTTCTGTATCTTTAGCTATCCAATGTATGTCCATGTATCGATAGAGACTAGGACCAAGTTGGAATCCTCCAACAGGATGGGTTTATTTGTAGGTTACATTGATACTTCAAAGGCTTATAGGGTCTATATTCCAGAGCAGAGGAAGACAATAGTGAGTAGGGATGTAAAGTTTGAGGAAGAATTTGCATCCAGGAAGTCCCATGAGCCCATTCTAGTGACAGAGGATGAGGAGTAGGAAGCTCCAAAGCTTGAGCCAGGGTCACCAATGATTTTTAGAGCTGTACAACAACCTTCAAGTAAGGAGGGGGACATAGTAGCCCCTTCCACTTTTGTCAGGAGATCTCCATGGTTCATTCAGACATTGAGGGATGCTTAGGAGTATGTTGAGACTCCTTGGAGTACATTTAGAGAGAGTAGACTATATGGATTTGATGTGCTGCATCATAGATTTTGAGCCTTCTAGCTTTCAGGAGGCCGCAAACCAACATGTATGGTGGTATGCCCTGGTGGAGGGGTACACCTCCATCTTGAAGAATGATATTTGGGACATAGTGCCAAGATTGGAGGGGAAGTCAATTGTGAGTTTTAAGTGGCTCTACAAGATCAAACATGCAACAAATGGAAGTGTTGAGAAGTTCAAAGCGAGGTTTGTGGAGAGAGGGTTCTTCCAGAAAGAGGGAGTGGACTATGAGGAGACATTTGCTCTGGTCGCCAGATGTACTTCCATTAGAGTAGTTATGTCCTTATTGTACATAGAGATACCTTGCGGCTTTGAGGTAAATGTGAAGGAGTCCATGTTTGTAGGCTTAAGAAAGCGTTGTATGGACTTGAGCAGGCATTGAGAGCATGGTATTCCAAGATCGATGGATATTTGCAAAGTTAGAGCTTTACCAAAAGTGAAGCAACTCTTAACTTATATTACATCTTTGTTGGGATTGATCTGCTTGTTTTGGTGCTGTATGCAGATGACTTGTTTCTAACAGGTGTAGAGAAGCTCATTGCAGGGTGCAAATCAAACATGGAAATTGAGTTTGAGATGAAGGACATCGACATGTTACATTACTTCTTGGGTTTACAGGTTTGGAAGAGACCAAGGGAGATTTTCCTTGGGTAGGGTATATATGTAGTTGAGATCCTATAAAGATTTTGGATGGAGGACTGCAAACCTATGGTCACACCCATGATCACTAATCAGAAAAAGGTGACAACTTCAAATTCAGAATTAGTGGATCCCACGTTGTAGAGGCAGTTGAAAGGTTCCTTGATGTATTTGGTCAACACTAGGCCAGATATATGTTTTTCAGTGTACACATAGCGTTAGTTCATGATGGAGCCAAGGCAAGATTATTCCGTAGCAACAAAATATGTGCTCAGATATTTGAGGGGCACAGTGGAGTATGGTCTGAGATATCTTGGAGATGGTGAAATGCAACTAACAATGAAGTACAAATCTTAATTTATACAATGGGTTGTCTGTCTGCTGAAAAGGTTCCTTCTTTGTATAATGTAATTTATATAGAATATAATTTATCCTTTTGTGAACATCATCAAGCAGATATATGTGCAAAACTATGAAGTACTTCTCTATAATATTGACATAAAGTTCACACAAAGCTAGTTTACAATAAAACACAAAATATAACATCTGTAGTTCCCTTTGGAGAAATTTGACGTTCCTAAGGCTGCCCAACATGCCTGTCATATGACCTCTTGTTGGGCACTAAGTTCTAGGTACTTTCAAACTGTTTTCTCACTGTTTTTAGGACAGTTTTTTCGCTGTCCAAAATAGCCACCAGAACTAAACTTTACTCACTCTGAAATCTGCCCTTAAGCTTTGATTTTATGCTCTTTAGTGCCTTTTGTTATAAGGTTTAATGATGGATAGTTTTGCTATCCAAGTTAGCCTTCTTTAACATGCATTAAACATCAAATACACCTCTTGGATCTTTAACAACTACAAGTTAAAAATACTAAGCAAACCATGACAAATGTACACATGTTTTTTTGGTCAACATTGTTGAGATTTGGGTACCATGGAAAGTGGTCCCCTTGTGGTTGCGGGTCTCTAACCACAAGAGAGAAATATTTGACCCATTGTGCCTTATACTTTGTCTAATTTCACTTTGACATTTTCCTAAGTCAAAAGGGTGAAATTTGTCACTTGAAGCAAAAGTGACTATTAATTCACTTTGTGGGTGAATTGGGGGACATAAAGTGAACTATGGAAACTTAACCCAAAGTGGGTTTTGAGTTGAGATTCTTTTGGAGAGATCTCAACCTTTTATTAGGGATGGCTTGGGATGATCCTAGCCATCCACTTTTTAGGTCTCCTTATGATTCCTTAAGAAGGGCGCATAGGGCATTTGGAGGCTCATTCACTTGTATGTTCACCAAGAGAGTTGGGAGAAGGGAAAGAGGATGGGAATGGAAGCATTGAGAGAGGGAAGCTTGGGTGCCTCCATCCATGGAGGGCTCATGGAGGCTTAGGCCCTTATTATTTGTTGGTGTTGGTTATTGCTTGGAGGAGGGTGCACTTGTGGAAGAGGGCACACCACTAGTAGGCACTAGAAGGACTTGTGCTATATCAGATCTGTTTGGCTCATGTTGGAGGAGACACACAACATGTTTGTGTGGAAGAGATTCTTCATTGGACCAAGGAAGAAGGAGGGCACGTCACTTCAGTGGATAGAGCAACAAGGGAAGAGGGCGCACTAAGATTGGACACATTCCTCTTCTTGGAACTCCAAAGCTTCTCGTGAGGAGTTGCTATTGTATCAGGTTCCATTGTATTAGCTTACTTGTTATATTCACTACTTGAGATCATCATTATATATACTTTCATTCCAAACTGGTTTTCCCCCGGGGGGTTTTATCCAGGGTCATGTTGACCAAAAATACTTGTGTTAATTTCATGCATGCTTAGAGTATAGATCAGCTTGTTAGAGTTGTAAAGATCAAGAGGTGTGTTATTTGTTTTGAGTATATTGCATGTGCTAACATTGGGGTATGAAAACACTTGCAAGGGCCCCTCAAAAGAGCACTTAACCATAAAAATTATGAGCAGAAAGTTACTTGACTGTTTGCTGTCCTAAAACAGCAGCAAAGGACAGTCTTGGAGATTGAAACTTAGAGCCAAATTTCATGTCAAGGACAGACCTGTTTTGGCAGCCTCATAGTACCTCGAATTTCTTCAAACATGACCCTGGAAAAACCCCCATTGGGAAAACCAATAAGATATATATATATATATATATATATATATATATATGGCGATCTCAAGCAAATGCTACAATGAGAAAATGAACCAAAGGAACTTGATACAGAGTATGAGCTTTTCTCAAGCTAGACAATGGAGTTCCCTTGATACTTGCACCCTTTTCCTTGGCTTGCGCATCCTTTGCCTTGGCTCTTGCACCCTTCCCATGCTCTTTAACCTTTGCTTGTGCTCTTGCCTTGAAGTGTTAGCCCTTGCTTGGAAGGATGTGCCCTTCTTTATCCTTGGTGCACCCCAACCTTGGAGCGCCCCCTTTCACAAGCTAAATGCGCACTAGTCTCTAGTGCTCCCCCTCTCTAGCTTGTATGCAAGCTCACAAAGAAACCACTTCTCCTTCAAGCCTTTGCGCCCGACACTTGGCTTCTCCCCAAAATGCACCCTTGATTGCTTGTAGTGTGCCCCTACTCCAAAAGTGTGCCCAACCTCAAGCTAGAAGCCATCTCCATGCCTTGTGCCCTTCTCCTCTCAAGAAATGCGCCCTAGTTCTTCCCAAACCCTCTTCCTCTCCTTCACTCCAATTTCAAGAGTGAAAAATAAGCCTCCTTTTCCCTCCTTTCCCTCCTTTAACCTTATCTCAAGGTTAACCTAGAAAACCTAGGGCTCAGATTAGATCTAAGCCTTTCTCCAAGATGAGTGGATGAGATTAGATCTCAACAACTCACTTAAGTTTCCATATTTTTCACTTTATGTTCATTAATTCACATTTAAGTGAAATTAATGTCACTTTATGACTTAAGTGAATAAAGTCACTTTAGACTTAAGTGAATAAAGTTAAAGTGAAATTATAACATAAAGTACAAGCATGAGGGTAATACTCTCCCCCTTTGTGTTTAGAGACTCACAAACACAAGGGGACCACTTTCCTTGGTACCCAAGTCTCAACACTCTTTTAGTTGGTATTGAGTTATATTTGAGAAAGCATGAAGGTATTGACTATCTTCCATGGTATTTGATTTGTGTGCAGGTGTGTATACACACAGATATCTACATATATGTATACATAATGTCTTTTCACATATACCATATCCAACAGTAGTCTATGCCAAATTTTGTGTCCTGGTAACTTTGTTTTAGAGTGACTCAAAACTGTCCAGTCAATCAACAGTATCGGTACAATTGAATTGGCGTTCAGCTGCTGAGCCTACGTCACTTAAGTGCAAGTTTGATTTAACTTCAACTTGAACCCTTTTTTTCTCTCCAGTTAACATTATCCTTTCAAAACATTACATAAATTTAGACTTTGTGACCTGCATGAAAGTTTCGAGCTCATTTTATTTTTTACAATTGCAATTTCTTTCCCAATCATATCTGTTCAGACAATAATATCATAAAGTTAAACTTCATCTATTCTGTACTCATAAATAATTCTTTTTCCATTTATTTTTAAGGAAACCCATAGGGATATCTTGATGTCTCATGCGGGGTTGGGGACTCAACAGTGTACCCATTTTACATGGGATGTTCAAACTTCAAAGCATAATTCCTTTTTGCAGGGTATGTGTGGAGATGCCCTTGAGCTATCCTCTGCAGTTCAAATATGGTGGGGAATGTTTCTAGACATATCCCCATCCCTGGAATGTGGAAAATGTGGGGAATTCATCATGGAATATAAGTTTCAAGTACCTTTCACAGTCTAGTTATTATTGTGGTTGTGATTATTGATGTTTGGTCGGGTCTGCAATCCCTCAAGGCATGCTTAAGTAAATTCATCTTGTACTTGGTGCTTGAAATTCTTGAAATTTATCTTATGTGTTTTTTTGTGGCTTCCATTTTATTTCGAAATGCTTTATTCTAAAGATTTGCTAACACTTCACATTGATGAATACCACTTGCCCTTTTAATTGTCGTTTCAGACCTTTTTCATGGAAATAAGGATGTATAAGCTGGAGTGATTAATTTCCTTTGAGTTGATCTCTCTGCCAACATAGGAAATCTAGTGATTCACTGGGTATAGCTATATTTAATGTTAAAAGTGTGGAAGTTTCTGAAATGCTCTGATACCATTTAGAAATTTCTTGAAAATGGGCAATTAATGCAAAACAAAAATTTCACCTCTTAACTAGAGGTTTTCTGGATCTTAAGCCTGTGAATTTTCAGCCTTAGGGCTGTTATGAAATATAAATATAACAGCAGCAACAGCGGACAATATTTCAACTCTTAACAACAACAATTCTCTAGGCAATTCAAGAGAAAATATACCAAAGTGTGCCAACAAGTTTCAGCCCTCTAGGGCAATCTTATCATGCATAAAACAGATCTGAAAATCACTTATGACAGCTGTAAATATAGCAGCAAATCTGCCCTGTCTGCTTCAATTTAAATGTTAAATCACTTAACAAATTAGTGTTAACTTATGTTAAATCAGCAAGACATATAAGTGCTGGAAATTACCAAAAAAGGAAGAGATAGATGGTTGAGAATCAAATCTGCATTTGCACAAGTATTGGACAGCTGGAGATTTCATTAATATGCATAAAGATGAAGTTCATGTACATACCATAGCCTTATCACAACGCTAATACAATCCTCTAGCTCTCCAAAACCTGAGCTAGGGAAAACAAAGAAAACTGTAGCTCTCACCAAGGAGCTCCAACAAGCGTGCATCACACAAGCATGTCCTCGAAGGCAAGACATCTCCTCTTTTTTGTCACTTTGACAAGTACAACTGAGGGTTTCATCTCAAAAGCCTGATCTCCAAGTCTCCAAGGGTTGAAACCCTAACCCTAGTATTCAAGATGCTCCAAGAAGCTCAAGAAACCCTAATGACTCCACGAGAGAGAGACATAATGTACTAAACAAGATACAAGAGAGAGAGGAAGACTAGTGCGCTTCTCCTAATCACATCTCTAACACAAGATGAACAAGAATGAATGAATAAAAAGACCATCTTGAATGTTTCTGCACAAGTGTAAACCCTAGTATCTCACAAGAGTAAGCTCCCAACAAAGAAGTTCTCTTTCCTTTCATAATTTCTTCTAGGGTTTTCCTCATGAACCCTAGCAACTTCCTCCAAGAAGACAAGTACAAAGCAAAATGTACAATGATGATGATGAGAAAGGACTCTCTTCTTCCTCTATATATATATATGAGAGGCAAGGGAAGCAAACAATACATATGTGGGCTGTAGCTCCAAATACAAGGGTGCTTCACAAGTTGTCTCCAATGCTCCTCCTACAAGCCTCCAATGACTCCAACGGACCTCCTAAGCCATGTACTCCACTGGGTCAACCCAAGTGTCCCCAAGTCAATTCTAGGCCTCCATGCAAGCATCCAAGCTATGAATGCTGTCTAGTGTCCAATGCCTTCCTCGAGGATGCAAAACGCTCCTCCTCCAATCCAAGGTGTTCTCCAAGAAAGCAACCATCTCCACGTGGCCATCATGTATAATGTCACCACATTGTCTGAAGATCTCCAACGCCCTAGGGAAAAATATCATGTAAGCCCTCAATTGAGGTCAAGCAATCATTGAGTAAGCCATTTCCAACGTGAAAATCCATAACGAACCATCTCCCATGCGCAAACCCATCATGGACATTCAAGGGGCTAATCATACACCATGTACCCCAAATCTCATGAAGCACCCCCTAACATGGTGTAAACACTTTCCGAGTAACCTTGGAAGCTAACAAAAAGGATGGCATTATTTGGAAATCTTGAAAGTTTTTGTGCCTGAAAATTTCCGGCTAGGTAATTGTAATGATTAGAGCACCAATATAGAATTTAAAAGTATTTTTTAGTTGTAATCTCATGTTTGTGGGATTTTTGGTTAGGTTCACTGCCCAATTTAATAAGCATTGTTTCATTGTTGCTATGTTTTTGATAATAGGGATTGGTGGCACCATGCAAAATATTTAATAATTCTTGTCAGGCAGATGTGCTGTTTTAAGGGTGTGAATATTTAAAGGATTTGTCCTGAAACCTATACTTGACTATCCAGGCCATAAGAGAGCTGCTGGTTCAACTTATGTTTGAAACCTTTAATGTGACGGGATTTTATGCATCCGAACAAGCAGTATTGTCACTTTACGCTGCTGGAAGGCTATCTGGTTGTGCTGTTGATGTCGGGCACGGAAAGATAGGTATTGCTTGTTTAATGCTTTTCACTGACAGGTTTCTATTATCTATCTTTTTTATGTAATCAAGTGCTTTTAGGGCGACGCTTTTAAGTACTTTTAAGTTTAACTGTTAGTTTTGTTATTTTCTGTTACTCAATTGTTTTTTTGATACTTAATTCTTCCGGAGATGTATGAATATGGAAGGTGGCCATACTTAAAGTATCAACCATGGTAAGTGGCAGTTATCCAAGTATTTGAAGAGTTTGCATTGAATGTAATTTTTCTGTCATGTTCTTCACACTCCTAGGCAGCGGCATACTTACACCAAATGCATTTTGCTCTAGTTTTATATTTTCCGTGTTCTAGGTGGTGTAGGTCAGCATACCTCTTCTCAGTATTAAGATTTGTCTTGTGTTTTTCCAATAAAGTAAAGAACATACTAGATGTTATTTACTTGTTTTCTCTCATTGTCCACCAAAGAGCTGGTAAGTGGCTGAATACAAAATTGTGATTCTTCAGACAACTTGTACTAGTTTGCATTAGAAAAAGCTTTAATCTATCTTTCATATTTCCCTCGGGGTTTTAGAAACATGAACGTGGAAAGGCACATTCCATTTTGCTAAAAGTTACTAGAATTTACTTTTGGAATATTGCTTAGGGGGGACTTCTACCTTGACCTTGAACACATTCTTACTCAGAAATCAATGATTCTGATAGGCTGTTATCTGAGTCTGCTCATATTTTGATCCGTGGGTCTGATAAGAACAATTGTCTATCGACTCAAGCTCTAAGATGATCAACACAGGCAAAGTTTAAGGCTATGGACGAAGAAGGAGATCGGCTTGTTGGCGTGAAGGGCCCCATGCCATCACGATTGATGTCCAATTTTTTATGTAATATATGTAAAGTCGGGCTGTATATTATTGTATAAAAATAAATATTCAGATGTTCATAAGACCTTTTACCCGTGGAAGCAAAGACAAACCAACAAAGAAAAGAAGGAGAAGTGGACTAGAGAGAAGCTGAAGCATTAGGGACGTCTGACCTTCCAACTATCCTCCTGGTCGACTTAGTCTGCTATATCGTGTATCCCCACAATGAGAGGGGGGTTCTTTGGCTGTGAATGATGTAAAGAGCCTTCCCAGATGTCACTGAGGTGAATAGAGACAAACCAGAGAGCCTGTAAGTTGCCCATTGTTGAACAATAAAGAGCCTGGTTGAAGGAAAAAGCATGTTGATTTTCCCGTTTGGGTTTCCAGGGTAAATTCTGAGTTTATGTGTGACGATTGTTGTGGTTGTATTTGTTTATGAAGGGCAACTGGTGTGCACTGTAAGTTAATGGTTGTCTGTGTATGGTTTCAACAACAAGAACTTTGTGTCGTTTGGTTTAAGCTCGTTTTATATTACTATGGTCCCCATGGATCAGTAAACCAGACTAACAGTTCTTAAATCTTACCCGAACATTGATTTTGAAATTGGAAATCGATGGCCATCCTTTTGGAGCCGTTGCTATTCACTTGGGGGTTCTTAATTTCGTTTTTAGAGTCGTTGGATACATCCTCAACTTTGCTCGGCGTTTTCCTTTTCCCATAAATCATAGTGTTGATATTATGGTAGCTACGAGAGGTATTAACCTATACGTGTAACCTTTGACGAGACTAGAATATTCCGAGAAGCAAGAGAAACCCTAAACAGATGTGTAGAAACCCTAGAAGACATGTCGGCTCAATAAAAGAATTAATATTTAAGTGTTAACCTCTAAAACAAGAAGTCGGCCTGGACAGATGACAAAGAGCACTATAAATAAGAGGGCGCTAGAGCTCATTTGTCATTCACACTGTCACACTCTCCCTATGAGAGATGATGTTTGATAAGATTCGTTGGGGTATTTTGTGGATGAATTGTATGATAGATGATTGTCTCTCCTTGGCATTTGCACGAGAGCTCAGGACACAAGAGTGCAGAAGGGGGACATAAACTGAATACCTTATAGACTTGCATACTAGGGTTGAGGGGTGGAGTCTGTTGACCGCCTATTCAACTAGGGGGTAAACTCCATGTGCCATGAAGTAACGCATCGTCAGATGCTAGTATGTCAAAGACAGTTTGGTTCTACTAGGCAATTTTTGCCTCCAGCACAAATTTTGTAAGCGGGATTACCGCACCCCTGCGTGGGTTAATATTGTAATAAGTCTACATGGATCATGTTAGGTCAGTTGCCTTAGGGTTTTGTCATTAGGAGAGTTCCTTTCGCCGAGTGTTTTTTATCCTCAAGAGGTTAATGTGGCCTAACCAACCGGGTTAATCTCCCTTGAGTTTTTCACTCCCACCCAATAAATCCTCCAAAGTGGCGAAAGACGTTCTAATGAAGTTATTCCTAGGTAGCTAGTGTTTAGGAATTTTGTAAATGACCATGTAAGACAACACGCAAAATTTTGCGGAATTCCGTCAAGTATAGCTAGCTTTTTTTTAAGGTTCCGAATTAATTAATTGATTAATTAATTAATTAATTCTGGGTATGTAAAACTTAGGTCCCGGGATTTGCAATAGGGGTATTTGTACTCAAAAGAAAGCTAATGAGACCCCCTGCACCCGTGGACCAAGTTTCAGCTCAGTCGGACAAGTTTTGCTAG
>JZKD02S1090118.1:597380-622014 GCA_000966675.3 Picea glauca | reverse complement strand
TCTCACGCTTAACCACTTAATTCAATTTTCAGTCTACAACACCAAGCGATACAGTTACACACTTGCAAGTTCACTGATCTCACTGTCTTTCATTTTACATTCACATGCAAGTTAAGTTGTGTGTTGTGGAATTGTCGCTTAAGTGGTTATATCTCTTCATCTGGAGCACTTTTCTTTCAAAGCTTTCATCTATTTTGTTCATTTATCTCGTGGTGTGATCCTTCAAGAAGTGCGCATCCACCTGGTGGCATTCTCTTGATTGGGTCTTGAGTGCTTTGCGTCTCTTGGCCATTGAAAAGTAGTCCAACGGAGCTCTATCTGTTGTGAGCATGCTTGGCTTCATGTGTTGATCTCTTTATTTTATGCATCTTTAATTCTTGCACATGTGAGCAAACTTGTGAGTATATTGTATATCTTGTATCTAGTCTTAATCTGTATATCTGATTTATTCTTTTATATCTAATTGTATTTGTTTTATTGTAATACTTTGTGACTTATCTTGTAATGAACATTCCCCCTAACTTAGTTGACCCCATTGCCCAATCTTAGGCACTAGTCTTAGTTGCCCTAGGAAAAGGTCTGACTCTTATACTTAGATAGTTGCATCTTGCATTTGCTGATTGACATCTTAGGCTAGATTCCCCCTGACCTTTTAACCAATTAAAACCAACTCCTAGAACATTAAATATTAATCTCATCTAGTAATTAGGGTCTACCCCCCTTGGCTTCCCTAGGAGTTAACCTAGACGAAAGAGGTTCAAGTCAAAGTGACAGCGTGGACTTTGAACCTAGGCATTGTGCCTCCGAGGACACACTAAGTGAGCAGGACTTAGCTCACGTTTGCAAGTGTGTATAAGGATGGCAACAGAGTCCACTGTTGATTGCTTTGTGGACTACTATGCTCTGCTGGTTCCACTAATTTGCATCAGAGGTTTAACTGTTGCAACATGTATGTCCATAAGTTGTCTCTGTGAAACTAAATTATATGGTTTCTTTAGACTTACAAACTAAAGTGGTTTGCTTGTAACATGATCTCTTTGTATTGATTATTGGGTACTAATGACATAGAGGTATGATTGAGATATGTTTATGACTGTTAGGCTTGGAACCTATGATAAATAGCAAGATACGAATTACAGAATTAATTTTCTATTATAATTCACTTCTGAATTTCTTTTTCTGAATGAGTTATATCTTTCCATTTCATATCAAAGAAATCAACTCAACTACCTTTGTTATAAATCTGGCTTCAATGTTTTTTTTTATGAATCAAAAGTTGTTTTGATGAGTTATAGAGTACCATCTTCTAAATGCTGGCTTAATCTGTTCTAACTGGAACGAGATTGCACAGAAGATATTACATAGAGCATTGTTTGGGCATTATGCTATTATATCAATGGGATTTCTGTTTATTAACGTTTGAGCACCATAAATATGTAAATTCTTATGAGACAAGGTGGTGGATTCTGAAAATGGAAGTTGGCATTATTCTTACAAGATAACAATTTCCTGCTATTTTGACTCTCTGAGGGTATTTAACAGATGAGATCTCCTAGTCAAATAAAGAGTACCATCCCTACGGGTATTCTAGAGGCAAATCATACCTTATATACAGCCGATCATCGTTTGCATGGTAATGTGAGGATTTTCATCCACTGATTTCCCTTTGACTTTTGGAGGAGATTACCTGATTAACAATGCGCTATGGCTCTAATTGTTAGAAAATAATTTCTCATTCTAATATTAAATGAAATATCCAGGCATTGGCAGTTCCAAGAGTTTGTTTTGTACTTGTGGGCTTCAGATCCTTATTCTTTCAAGTGTTCAAAATGGAGTTGCACCATTCATGTTCGAATGCCCTAAAGTTGTCTTATTTCCATTTATGCATGCTTGGCATCTGGGTGATATTTCAGAGCATTATTGTTGGTATAGTCTTGGGTTTGTGTTAATAAATTGTTTGCTTTCTTGCCGTCTCAATTGGGGTCTGCGCTAGGTAGCTGTAAAAATCCTATAAGCTGTGATGGTTAACTTGTCTTGGGTTTGTGTTAATAAATTGTTTGCTTTCTTGCCATCTCAATTGGGGTTTGTGCTAGGCAGCTGTAAAAATCCTATAAGCTTTGACGGTTGACTTGCAGGGTTAATGAATGGTGACTTTGAGAGCATAATGTTAATTACATTTGCCAGAACAACAATCAAATAATCTATTTGATAAACTTTGGAACCCACACCATTATTTTGTCAGAATCAGGAATTCATTACTGTTACTATGATTATGATTTATCAGGAAAAGGATTACATATAACTTTGGCATTATTGATTTAACAGTACGCTTTTTAAATAAAGCGTTGACTGATGGCTCTTAATGGTCTACAATGTCCAGTTTTGTTTTATTTTTCCCAGATATTGCACCAGTTTGGGAAGGCGCTGTCCAGCACAATGCTTCGAAGAAATTTGAGATTGGGGGCATAGATTTGACTGAACTGTTTGCCCGGGAACTTGGCAAATCAAATCCTAAAGTCAGTCTTGATCTTTCGATTGTTGAGAAGTTGAAGGAGACATATGCATGCACTACAGAGGATCAGAAAGCATATGAAGAGAAAAACAAAACATTCCAGGAAGAAAAGCATACTCTACCAGATGGACAGGTATGGTTCTTCAGTGGAATATTATTACTACTTATTTTTCCTGTCATATTTGGTGACAGTTACATTTTAGGTCTGTTTCACTTGTAGGCTAAGTCACATGACACTGGGACATGAGGACAGATAGACATGGGGATTGGAGTGTCTGACACAGGGCATTTAGAGCCCCCAAAACGTGACACAGGGCATGTAGAGCCCCCAAAATGTGACACACGGCCCTGCTATATATATATATATATATATATTACAATTACAAAAATAAAATATGGACATAAAGATGCAAATTTTTGAACATTTACAAAATATTGATATATAATATAACTAATTATTACAACAAATGTAGACAAACTTAGAATATTCAATATAGCGATACATGCACACAAACACAAGCATATATCATTTACAATTACAAAAATAAATTATAGACATAAAGATGCAAATTTTTGAACGTTTACAAAATATTGATATAACTAATTACTATATCAAATGCACATGAACTTGGAATATTCAATATGACAATACACATAATGGAAGTTTAGAAGTTAGAACCATAAACTGCAGTTTTCTCATGGTGTCATTTTATGTCATCAAAATCAAAATGTATTACATAGATAAGATCATAGATGATCATGATAGTGATACCATAGGTGGGAATGCCACCAATGGAAAATACGAAATAGGATAGGTACTAGAACCGTAGATGGAAGAATCTCATAGCTCATCAATCATCCACCTCCTCGTCATAACTAAAATCATCAAGATCACCATCACTACTATTGCCCTCTCCTCCATCCTCCTCTATATCCAATCCAAGAACTGCATCTATTGGCGTGGAGGATAACCTCTCTTAATGGTGATACTCATGGTGACCTAGTGTGTTCGACACGTCAAGACAAACTAGGTCTGCGTGTCTGAAGTTTGTTCTGTCACTGCACACATTTCCAACATGTCTCAGAGATGCAGTCCAGTGTGTCGCATGTGTCAATGTGTTCAGGATGATGAGATGGGACAGATGGGCCTAGGGTGCTGTGTCCTGTTTCATAAATTGTAACCATTGAACATATTCTTTTCAATAATTCTATGCATGGATTATAGACTGCTATCAGGGATAATAGATCACTTATCTTCTTAAGATACTTGTATTTCTGACATAATATTTTCGTATCTAATTTCAAGCAATAAATTGAATTGGAGATGTTATTACTGGGAAATTCTTTCTTACAAAAATAGAAAGAGCCCTGATAGCTAGGTCAATGGAGAAAGAGTTAAAGAGCACTAGGAAAGCCAAGAGAGGCACAACCATAGAGAGAAACGAACCCTACCGCAAGTGCACTACAGATAGATAACCCAAGCACAAGATCAAACCAAGAATAAGACAACACAATGTTTTATGGTGCGATTAAGGTAATCACTTGTACAAGAATGAATGAATGCTCAAAATGTATGAAAATACAAGTAAGAGTTGTGTATTTATACACAACCTAGGAGGTAGAGTGCTTTGCCCAAGAGGGGTTATTGAGCCTACATTGAGTTGACTAGGTCGGTCTTTTCTCAAAGCATACATACTACTTGAAGATAGAAGCATATCTTCCTTGGGTTTAGGGTCTTTAATAACACTTTCAACTGCTTCTTTTGATTCTCTATGCTCATAGAAAGAAGGAACGTAAGAAGGCATGTTAGAATCATCATTACATACGATTTGTTCTCTTGTATCAAAGGACAATGTTGCTCCAGAGTGCTCCAGATTATATAGGGAATGAAACGAAACACATACATGAATATAGCAGAGAGGAGAGTAATATAGTGAAAACCCAACATTTATTAATGAATAAAATAACAAATTATTGTAGAGCACAAGTTGGCTAGAATGGTGGTAGCTTATCTCCGAAGGGAGAGAGATATTGGCTACACTCATTCGCAAAAGCTAATACAAGAGGCCTAAAGGATGACCTTTTAACATAAAGAAAGAACCCTAAAGGTCCAAAACCCTAAACCTAGGAGGCGAAGTGCCAAAAGAAGTTTTTGAAATGTCAAAAGGTATTAGTTTCTACATCAACTTTTCGGGATGTAACTTTTGCATACAATCTTCGTTTGTCACACATAGTAGTTCGTTGGAAAACTTTAACTGAGGACTACAATTAAACAATATGGATTGTCTTTTCCAAAGGCAAAGCCATGCCCTTGCCCCTTCTCAAAAAACATTGTTTAGGGCCTCAAAATGGCCCTGGAAGTTTAGGGCCCAGAAAAACCTAGAAAATCCCAGAAAATTATAACAACACTGCCAAGATGGAGAACCATGTTGAGTCAATGGAAGAGGTGGGTGACCACTGATATCCACCTGGATCGGTCCTGCCCCCTTGGGAAGCAATTCTCCCATTGTGTCAAGTTCCCGTAGTATACGGGGACACTTTTGCCGAATTTGAATCTTGGTGAGCCGTTTTCCTTGTTGAAGAAGCTGTCTCACTTTGACAACCCGATAGAGTAGAATGTTTTGCTAGCGGGTTCTCTTCATCTTGTTGTCCATGATCTAGATCCACTGTAGCTTGCTCAAGTAGCGAGGATCGAGTTTTGCAGGAGCTAATTGCTCAACCACCTTCGAGGTGTCCAACAAAGGTGGGAAATATGGTCGAGGAATGAGGAATGCTCAATTTGAAAGCAATTTCATCCATAGTCTTTGTGATGGTGTAAGGCCCATATCAGAGTGATTTGAACTTCCTATGGGGGCTTGTGAGGCGCTCTTTTTGCAAATGCAACCAAACCTTGTCACCAACCTAAAACTTGTGTGCAACTCGATGCTGGTCATGTCGCTTCTTGTACTTGGCATTGGCCTTTTGCAATATATCATGAACATGTTGTTGGAGGTGCTAGATTCGTTCAACAAATGTGGCTGCTCTGCTTGCCTCAGTCTGAGCGTGGGAGGACTCTCTCGGTGAAGATGGAACAGAAAGAGCTATATCAATGGGGGCCAATGGCTGGAACCCCAAGCACACCTGAAAAGGGATGTGGCCAATAAAGCTGTGAGGGATTTGTTATAGCTATGCTAAACATATGGAAGGTTCTCATCCCACGTACGTGGATGCTTGGAGTTGTACATGCACAGGATATGTATAATCATCGTATTGACCACTTCGTTTTCCCCATCTTTTTGGTGGTGAAAGGCACTCTGATTTGGTCAACTTGGTGTCCATCATAGACCATAGGATGGACTAGAAGGTATTGAGGAACCTATTGTCTCTATCTGAAATAATGGTCCGTGGTAGCCCAAAATGAACCCAAACATGCTCAAAGAAGAGCCTAGCAGTGACCTTGACGTGATACTCTTTTTACATGGTGCTTGTTTCCGCCTTTATACACACTTGGGCTATCGTGGAAGAAATCTTCAATCCACTTAGTGTGTCCTTGGGGGCAAGTCTCGAGTCAAGGTGCTGTGACCTGATCCTCGACTCCATCTAGGCCAACTCCTAGCGAAGCCAAGGGGGGTAGTCCCTAACAAAAATTCTATGGCTTTTATGCTATTCTAAGCTAAGAAGCCACTCTAGGAGTTTATTGCAGAATAAAACATGAAGCATTCAACATATTCATTCAATAGACAATATCATCATTGATGTCCAACCATAGAAGATACGTGCATAATAAAGTAAGGATACAAAATCTGTAAGAGTTATAACAATTATTAGACAATCACATTGAGAATGAAATACTGCTCATAAAAATAAAAGTTGTGACCATAAAACCAGTGCCTTAAACGTATTGTGGGCAGTTGTTGAAGTGTTTTTATTAAGGTTTATTGCAAGTAGATTAAAGAAAATGTGTGGCCTCTTTAGAGGCTGTCTTTTTGTTTGGAAATGTGCTGAGAACCTACCGAAGCCCCAAAGGCTCCACCGATAAGTTCACTAGGGGTGTCGGATGTCAAAAACGGGTGGGAAGCTGAGTCTCGAGAGGGCCCGCCTTACTTCACACACTCCCCTTGTTGCCGTCCTTATACACATTTGCAAACGTGAGCTAAGTCCTGCTCACTTAGTGTGTCCTCGGAGGCACAATGCCTAGGTTCAAAGTCCACGCTGTCACTTTGACTTGAACCTCTTCCGTCTAGGTTAACTCCTAGGGAAGCCAAGGGGGGTAGACCCTAGTTACTAGATGAGATTAATGTTTATGTTCTAGGAGTTGGTTTTAATTGGTTAAATGGCCAGGGGGAATGTAGCCGATAAACAGCAAATGCAAGATGCAATTATCTAAGTATGAAAATCAAACCTTTTCCTAGGGCAACTAAGACTAGTGCCTAAGATTGGGCAAGGGGTCAACTAAGTTAAGGGGATGTTCGTTACAAGATAATTACAAGTTAAAATATTACAACAAGATAGACAAACTAGATACAAAAGAATATATCAGATATACAAAGCTACACTAGACTAGATACAAGATACACARAAAGAAAGCCTAAGATATACAGATTAAGATTAATCTAGATACAATAGATACAAGATATTAACAAGTGCTTGAAATGTGCAGGAAAATAAGATATTCAAAGATGAACAAATGATMAACACATCAAGCCAAGCATGCTCACAACAGATAGAATTCCGTTGGACTACTTTTCAATGGCTGAAARACGCAAARCACTCAAGACCTAGTGAAGAGAATGCCTCAGGTGGATGCACACTTCTTGAAGGATCACACCACAGATACAGGGATACAAGATAGATGAAAAGATGTAACCACTTAGGCGATTATTCTACAACACATAAAAGATAACTTGCATGTAAATTGAAAGACAATGAGATCAGTGCTTGCAAGTGTAAAATTTAAATTGCAGGTGTTGCAGACCTAGGATTGAGCTAAGTGATTAAGTGTGATTAATTTAATCCTAGCTAGGTGTCAACCCAAAACTCTCCTCCCCCAGTTACCAAGTGACTGCTGGATGCTCAAGAAGTGAGGCAACGAGGCCTACCCTAGCTTCACAGGTCAACCCTAAGATCAGAGTACTCCCGGAAAGGACGCCGCACGTCGTGAGATCGTCCTCGGCCTAGCACCTTCCGTTGCCTTCCTCCGACCCCGTTTTAAATGGCGAAGATGGTGAATTATGGTGTCCTATTAATTCTAATTAATTAATTTTAGACGTATGAGCTAATTATTGCAATGTGTGTTTGAGTGCTTGTAGCTTGCTCAAAAATGCCAAAGTACTGAAAATAAGTGTGAACTCTTAATACATGAAATTGCAAGTTCTTAAATGGTTGATTTACTGCATGTGAATTTTAAAAACTGACAAAGTTGAATGTGAAGGCTGAAGCCTTGGAAATACAAGATTGCAAGTTGAAAGCTTTAATGTGATTATTGCACGTGAAATATAAAGCAAAGTAAACAACTTGCGAAAAGTAAAATGATTGATTAAGCCCTTAAGATAATGATACTTGCATGCATGTACATAAGATAGAAAGTTTAAGAAACAATTGCTTGCATGTAAAGTAGATGACAGAATTGAAAAGATTAATTAACCAATTAGCGCATGCATGTGTGTTGGGTGAAGACTTAAGAAATTAAAGATTTGCATGCAACCGAAAATGAAAGCAAAGATTCACAATGCCTCCACGGGCTCTAAACTAATTAGTTATGTGTGTATGATCTACTCTAGATAATTTTAGATTTAATCATGCATGTAGATATCACAAATAACTAGCTAACTAAGAAGTAAAGGCATAAAGGAAACAAATCTAGAGCGCAAAGTAAAGACTAAAAAATAAAGGAATGCAAGCCACTTGGGTACAACTTCTTTGGGCTTGCTTTACAACGATTTAGAATAGAGAAGAAGAAGAGAAACTTTTACCACAATGAGAGGAGTTGTTTGAGGGTGTGTTGTGCATGAAATTTGGGCAGCATGCCCTCTAGTTCCGGAGAGAATCTGCAAAAATCAGCAAGCTATTGCTTGCTGATTTGAGCTACAACACACTCAGAAAAAAGTTATGAAAGCTCTGTCTTTCAACAGAAATTTCGTATATATATAAACCAGAAAATTATAGTGTCTTAATTGACCTATCTAAGCATATTAGCTACTAAAATCAGAAATGGAAGAGCATGAAAATAATCATAAAATGTTTTTGAGTGTAAATGAGAAGTAAGAGTAAATCCGTGTTTGGATTTCTCCTAATATCTTCTCCTTTAAGTAACCTGCAAGTCTTAAACAAAACGTGAGATGAATAGATGATGATTGCACACACTAATAACAAAACTAATTTCTATCATTAGTGAATGCGAATTATATAAGCTAGCAATTATACAATCACTAAGCCTAGCCAAGTAAACTAATTTACCCAACAATCTATCTACAATCACAATAATATTTAAAACAAAAATAGTTTCACCTCATAATCATGTGAAGAATCTAGACAAATCTTGATATCCTTGAGTCCTCCAAAGCTATTTCCTTTTATTATCCAATGGGAAGAGGTTGTAACAACTAATTTCCACAAGCTCTTCAAGAACAACACCAGTGAAGAAATATGACAATAATGAGAGAGAGAGAGAGAGAGAGTGGGATGGTGAGAAAATAGTAGCATAATAATACAATAATGAAAGGTAAGGAATGAGGGAGTGAGAGGTTTCTTATATAGCCTTGAGAGACCAAGAGACCCCTCTTAGATCTTCAACACTTGTCAAAGATCCAAAGGGAAAGACAACTCAAAGGTAAAACGAACCAATGAGATGATAGGCTTTTAGGGTGAGGGGAAATGGCAAGTAATTGAGTTGGACGAGGATAAAACAATGGAAGAGGGGTGAATTAGGCAAGAGGAGGCCCACGCATGGGTTAAAGGAAGAGATGCTTGCTTTCATGGAAGATGTTTCCATCTTCCATAAGCTTTATCCACTTTTGCAAGAGGAAAAGCGTGAGGTTGGAAGAGGAAAGGCGTGAGCTTCAAAGGGGAAAGACGACGTGTGGGCAGAGTGTGTTGAACACTCCCCATTGGCATACGATTGGTAGAGGAGAGGCCCCACGTTTTAAATCAAAGCAATTTCCAACTTCATGTGAAGTTTCCATACTTTAAAGGGGAAAGTGTGAGCCCTAAGGGAATGCGTGGGTTATACGTGAGGGATGTGAGGTGAGTTGGCTTGGAGTGTGGAGTTCACACTCCTAAAGTATGATGTGGATGGATAGGAGGAAGGGCGCACCTCATGTGGAGGGGCCCTCAACCAATAATCAAACGATTTGCTAAGTAAATGTGTGGGTGGGGACGTACTTTCTTAAGAGGGGGCATGAACTTTCAGGTGGGATTTAATTTAAAAGGTGATTTAATTAAATGAGTGGGTAAAGGAGAAGGTAAAGGTTAGGAAGGATGTGGGTAGGTTAGGTGGGTTCTCTCATCATTAAATCATACTTACTTCACCTTATTTGACTAACTATTATAAAATTGGCATTTTCCCATGTCTTGGGTTTGGCAATTAAAATTGCCGTTTTCCAAAAAAACTCCCAAGTGGACAAAAAACCTAGCAAAACTTGTCCGACTGAGTTGAAACTTGGTCCACGGGTGTAGGGGGTCTCATTATCTTTCTTTTGAGTACAAATACCCCTATCAAAAATCCTGGGACCTAAGTTTTACATTAATTACCCATAATTAATTAATTAATTAATTCTCAACTTAAAAAAAACCTAGCTAGACTTGACGAAATTTCGCGAAATTTTGCGTGCTGTCTTACATGGTCATTTACAACATTCCTAAACACTAGCTACCTAAGAATGACTTCATTAGAACACCTTTCACCACTTTGGAGGATTTATTGCTAGTGGGAGTGAAAAACTCAAGGGAGATTAACCCGGCTGGTTAGGCCACATTAACCTCCTAAGGATAAAAAACACTCAGTGAAAGGAACTCTCCTAATGAAGAAATCCTAAGGCACTTGACCTAACTATGACCCATGCAGACCTATTACAATATTAACCCATGCAGGGGTGCGGTAATCCCGCTTACAAAACTGTGTGCTGGTGCGAAAATTTCCCTGTAGAACCAAAAAGTCTTTGACATGTTTGCATCTGTTGATGCATATCTTCATGGTACATGGAGTTGACTCCCTAGTTGAATAGGCGGTCAACACCCCCTAGGCGTTTTCTTGCGCATTAAGACAACTACTATCAAGGTTTCCCTAATTAAACTACTCCACACTAACAACTCTGATTCTGATGAATCCCAGAATCGAGTTAGGCTCTCAAGGGTTCAGAGCATACACCAGGAACTGCGGGGAAGGTTTATTTTTAACTGAAAATAAGCTTAAAGTAAATTGCAGAAAACTTGAAAGGTTTTCTAATTACTAGAAATGAAAATGAAAAATTAAGCTAGCATAAAAGTTATTTTGCTTAGATGCATGAAGTAGTGACTGCTTTGAAGAGTTACTTTCCTTAAGTTTGTGTGTTTTGACAGAATAAAGCAAAAAAAAAGAAAGGAAAAGAGAAACGCACAACCACCACCGATCCCCTAAAGGGGATGACGAAATTGGCCACTAGAGGCCCGCTTTTATTAAACCTGTTACACTTTGAGAGGATGAACTCTCTTTTTCTCTATTATGATTTTTTGGATCCTTATAGAATGGATCAAGATACTAATCAACTATTACAAAAGAGACTTCTAGAGTCTTGGTCTTCAAAGGGTCCAACATGGGGTGAAGAATCTTCAATTTTAGTTCAAAAATCGTCAAATTCCCCCTTGTTGTGATGGACATGCTAAAAACCAGCAAACAAAGTTTATTAGATTATGACAGAAAACAATATAAAGAAGTAAAATAAATATGAACAAACTTGATCAAATTTTATCAATGTTTTCTCATGCAAGAAAGCTATTTTTTTGGGGTTTTTAGAAGAGGTTAGAGGACTCCTGGTTGCTTGAATGTCCCAAACTCGTCCAAGTTGAACAAAGATTTTCTTTGGCTGTCCAATAACCTGCAAAATCAGTAAAGAGAAAACCCCAAAAGATGCCCAAAAATGATTTGGGACAGCTTAGGGGATTGATCAAAACTGCTTGAAAATGAAACAAGAAACTAACAAACTTTATTGCTGATTTTTTGCTTACTATTGGACAGCAACTAGGCACTTGAAATGCTAGATATAACGATGTAAAGCAAAATGAAAAGATCAAATTTACCCTTTAAAAAAAATATCAGAAAACTGCTTAATGAAAGGGGATCTTTTCTTGTGTTAGATCTATATTCTTTAGATAAGGTTTAAATAAAAATCAAATCTAAATATCCTATGCATGCATAAGAAGGTTAAAGATTTAGCCTTAAAAATTAGACTCAAATGCTTGCATATAGATAATAGGTAACCAAGAAATTGAAAACTAGAAGGGTGAGAAAGAGAGAGAGAAAGCCTTTCTTCAAGAATTGAATCTTGGGCTATGGAGTCTTTCAGTGAAAGGATGAGGGACTCGTTCTCAAAGGATCTTGAAGAATGTGGAAGATTGATCTCAAATCAGCCATCACTTCAAGTATGAGGACCTGCAAACTTGATAAATCTACATACAACTTGATAAATAATCGGTGTTCCCTACATATGAAATTTAAATAGCATGCAATTAAACAAAATTAACATGCAAATTGTCAACCACATATGTAAAATAACAAAAGATCTTAATATCCAAGCTAGTTAAGAAGATCTTTCCTATTGGGTGATAGCCCCCCGATCAAGACCAATCCTACAAATTGAAATGCATGTAAACACAATACAATTATCTCATAAATTTAGACAGTGAACATCAACTGTAATTGGTACTGCAACTGGTGCTGCAACTGGCACTGCAACTAGCATGAAGCAACTGGCACTGCAGTCCTAGGGTTTTATGAGTAAACCCTAATTTCTCAACTTTAGAAATTTGCAGATCTGATCCAGGGAAAAGATGTGCCCTAATTAGGTGACCTTTTTAGTGGGTTCAGTAAGTGTTCAACGAGCGTGACAATGGGGGAAATTGAGGATCTTCCTTCCAATGGTTAGACTCTTACGAAGGAAACCAACTCTGAAACCATGTTAAAATTTTAGTATGCTCGTTTAACCATAGACAATGCCACATCATTATCACCCAACCATAGGAATTCTCATATGCCACCCCTGAGCACACTAACCTTTACTTAGAATAATTCCGGCAAGCTTACTCCAGAACCAACAGATAAACCCTATCCACAACTGCTGCAACAACAACACAATAATCATACAGGAAGAACGTACCTTCCAAGAGAAATGCACAAGAGAAATACTCACAACTGCTACACTACTCTTCCAGACTTGTGTCCCTTCTAGTTGTAGCTGCTGCTCCCAGACTTGCGCATCTCTAGCTGCAACAGTAGTCTTCTAGGCTTGTGCACTTGCTAAGTGTGTGTGCAAATGAACTAAAAAACTGCTTATTTATACTAAACTGTTCAATTGATTGGGGCCGACTTCTCCTTTTGGATGTGTCTATTACTTTAATATTATTTCTCTTGAGGCCAACTTCTCTCCTAGGGTTTTCTAACATCTGTTTAATGGGTCACTTGCTTTCAAAATATTCTATTCTAAGTCAAAGGTTACACATGGAGGTTAATACCTCTCGCGACTACCAAATCATCAACAAGTAGAGCCACATGTCATATGACAGGAGCATGTGAGTTGTTCGAGAGCTTCACAAAGTCTGTCTCAGATATGTATGTGGAATTTGGTATGGAGACCAAGTATACAGTGCTGGGATCTGGAATAGTGCCATTTTGGATGGAGTCAGGAGGTGTGTTGAGAGTCAGGAAGAGTGTGCTCTCAGTTCAACGATTGAAGAGAAGGGCTATGAGGTTTTATTCCGAGATGGATAGTTGTTGTTCATGCCTAGAGGATCTAGCTCAAACACAACAATGGTTCTTGGAGTTAGAGAGAGAGCAACTTGTATAGGCTAAAGGGCTAGCCTATGTGAGCTATGGCAAGCAACGAAGTGACAACGGACAAGGAGCAGGTAGCTCCGAAGGTTGTCCAACTCAAAGGGAGTTAGCCTTCATGTTCCAGTGGGAAGGAACAACCTTCCAAGTCTGTCAAGAGGAAGTTAGAATTCAGAGGGAGTCAATAGGCTTAGAGGGAGAGTCAGTGGTCCAGAGGAAGTCAACCTTCAGGTGCAGGTGTGAGAGAGGAGTCTTCCAAGACCATCAGGAAGGTGTCATGGGTTGAGGAAGCTGGGCAGGATGCTCAGAAGCGGGAGTCTTCTAGGAGCAGGATGTCTTCCAAGAAGGATCCATGTTATACAATAGGATTTGCTTTTGTGTCAGAGGGAGCAACCGTGGCAGTGGATCCAAAGTGGAAGGCAACGCCACTTCCAGAGTGAGAGGCAAAGCCACTTCCAGTGTGGTAGACAGATCTACTTCCATGTGATGGTGGATGGAATACCTCCCTCGCTAAGAGGGAGTGTTGATATTTTTGTAACATCGAGAAGTATTCCCATATTGGCCTTGGTGTTAGGCATGTGGGAATCGTTGTTGGCACTCAAATTGCATTTTTCGTTTTGGTGAAAACCCTTTTTGTTTGGAATGGGGGCTTGTGTCGGGGCTTCACAACCACATGTTAGGGTTTCACACCCACATGGAGGAATAAACAAATCTAATTTAATGTGTATTTTAGTGGAGGGCTCTTGAAAGTAAATTAAGGGCTTCTAAACTCACTTTGGACTACTATAAAAGGAGAGGCTGTTGGGATTTGGGTACCTTGGAAAGTGGTCCCCATGTGCTTCTGAGTCTCTAAGCATAAAGAGGGAGACTTTTACTCTTGTACCATGTACTTTGTGTCTAATTTCACTTTGACTTAGGAGATTTAAGTCAAAAGTGAAATTTGGTCATTTTAGCCTAAAGTGACAATTAATTCACAAAGTGGGTGAATTAATAGACATAAAGTGAAAATTAAGGAAACTATGGAAACTTAAGTAAAGTGGGTTTTGAGTTGAGATATATGTGAGATGATCTCAACCATTGATTAGGGATGAGATGAGATGATCTCATCCATCCATCATTTAGGTTTTCTTATGCATCCTAAAGGAGGACGCAAGGGGCAAAAGAGAGCTCATTCCTTGCTTTGTTCACTTGAGGAGAAGTAGGAGGAGCAAGAGGATGAGAACAATTGCATTGGGAGAGGCTAGCTAGGGCGCATGCTTCCATGGAGAGAGGCATCTAGCTTGGAGTCTTAGTTATTTAGTGGGGAGCTTCCAGTTCCGAGGAGAGTGCACTTGAGGAGGAGGGCGCATCATCAGTGGGGAGGACTTACACCTGTCAGATTGCAGTGAGGTCTGTTTCAGAGGGAGGTTACTCATTAGTGCTTGATGACTGTGGAGAGGTTTCCAGATCAGAGCTTCCTGTTATCGCACGGTTTGTAGTTGGGTCAAATGGCTATAAGATAGAGGTCCAAATTGGCGTAACAGGAACCTATCCCACCCAATGTCACCTCGATGGGAAGGTTCTTTCTCTTTAGGGAGGTGAGGCTCAGGGGAGACGTCCCCGATGACCTGGGGTTTTGAAGAGGCAAAGCTTAAAAGGACAAAGGTAAAGTTCCCCCTTCATAGGTCACCACCAAAATAGATAGTCCGACTAAACAACCAATAATAAAGTGAATCCCCAATAAATAACACCTGCTTGGAACAAAGCAACAACAAACTAATATATGCAAGCTATATTTCAATGGGTTAGTACTTCATAAGACTATTTGGTAAATATATATGAGCAACATGGCAATAAATGTTGACGAAGTCAATGTTTATCAATAGCAATAAAAGATATAACACTTCACCAATAAATATTGGGACAGTGTGGCATTCAAGGTAACTAATCAACACTTTATTCAATTAATGCCTAAACCACCATTCAATTGCTCTTAAAACAAGTCGTTGCTGCAGTAAAGATGAAATATTCAAGTGTGACGTCAGTAACTTAGGGTTAGTAGGTTAGGGTTAGTGTAGTTAGGGTTTCAATTCAAAAAGGTTTGAGAGTGTTTTTAGATTCAATTCTACTTCAACGCTGGAGGTCTAAGATCAGTGCCTTGGGGTTAATGGAGTCAATTTAGTAGAGGACRCAAGGGTTGAAGGAGGATGGCTAAGGACTAGAGGGAAGAGTTCTGAAGTGCTGCTATGGCAGGGCCGCAGAAACAAAACCCTAGGGGAGAGAGGCTCACTCCGGTGTTGCTAAAGCAAGGCATCGTGCTCTCTCCTCCTTCCTTAGGTTAACTTGGCAAAAACGGCTAGCATGAAAGATAAATCAAGAGAAGAGAGTGCAATGAGGGAGAGTGTTGCTACAACAAGGCTCTATCATCAAACCCTAGAAGAAAAATGGCCCAAGGTGTAGATAACCTAGGCTTGGGACGTCTCCTTCTTCTTGACCTCTGGAAAGTACGACTAGCTCAGGGAGAAGAAGAAATGAGAGTGTAGCTATGGCTAGGCTCTTTCTTCCTTCTTCAATGGCTGAAAATTTCTCTATTAGGGGACATGAGACAAGGACCTACTTGTGTGCTTGTCACCTAGGGTTTTGATTCAACAAATTATAAATACATGTAAGAAAATAAGACTACAACCATTCAATCAAGAAGTTTTGCAGGAAAATACTTACAATTCATCAAGAAATAACCATGCAAACCCTAGTTGTAACACCTTCCTTCAAGAGAAACACCATAAAATGCCAAGAAATGCCTTCCTTCAACAAGTGCGCCTCACTAAACCAGCAAAAATACCCAAGTAGGGCGCTAAAAATCAGACCTCACTAATGAGCGAGTGATGAATCGTGATAAAATGAGGCTAAAACTCCTCAATATATAGTGTCTCAATGACCTAATTTACTTTTTAGGTCATAAAATGGTCGATAAGGCCAGAATATCAAAAGTAATACTGTTTTACATTAAATGTTCATTTTAAAACCCTAACTGAGCAAAAGTAAGACGTCAAGCCCCACTGAGGGAGTCGTTAGTCCCTTTTAGGGAAAATGCAACACCAAAGGGAAAAACGTTGGCCCTCTTTGGCCTCCCAATCATGCCACACGTGCCAACTGCCCTGTCAAATTGTCACATGCTCAAGGTGACGTCATGAGCTCCTAGGTGACGTCCTGGGCCATCCAGGGAAAACGTTTCACTGGAAGTGGGTCAACCCCCCTAGGCCGGGCTTTACCAAATTGCCTCTGATGAAACATCCTCTTCTTCTCCGGTGCAAACTCTGATCAACCACCGTCCTGTCTCTGCCCCCTGATGGGGTCCCAACATCCATCTGGTGGGCTCTTCAGCCCCATGGAGGTCCGAATTGATCATCTCCCCATGTGTACCGCTCCAAATGGTATTTGTCCGTCGGGCATGGTCCTGCACATCAAAAGCTACACCCTCCATGGGCTCATTAGTCACAGGGATCATAGCAATGTCAATCACATCTCATCATTAATATTATTAAACATATGCATAAAAACCCTGATACATCGGTCAATAGCTCAAAGACATTACAAAAACCTACAATACAAGATCAGAGAAAAAGACAAGACGTCCTATTGGGCTAGTATCCACAAGAAAAGGGAAGTCTCCAGGAAGGTTTCATCCAAGCCATGTGCGTGAGGTGATGTGGCCAGGGGATGTCCATACATGTGGGTGAAGTGAGAGCCATGGATGCATAGTGTTATCTATGGGTGCCTTTGTAGAAGGCGAGCTGTTCCTGTCATGGATGCAATTTTTTCCAAGCCTGTTCTTGCCTTTATTCTTTTCTTTTATTTGCTTTTTCTTCTTCTTTTTCTTTTTATTCAAGGGCTAACTAGAGGACATTGCCTTGGCATGGTGACCAAAGCTGACAGTGTTACCCACAAGTACTTTCACAGAGACGAGAATGCTAGCTCGTGATGAGACCCCCTTTCCACCAATGGTCATTGCCCTAGCGTGGTAACCAGATGGTGGCAATGTCATACTGTTAGGTACCCATGAACCTAATAGGTTGGCTTGTGATGAGACCCCCTATCCTCTTGACTATGTCTTGTTTGTTATTTTTCGGGTCCCTCTTGTTTCTTGCTGAGAGGCTTTTTATTGCCTTCTCGGGGATCCCTGGGTGAAGCATCTCGAGGTTTTATTTTAGGCTTTTATCTTTTACCAGTTGCTTTTACCTTCTGGGCCTTTAGCCCTTCTTCCCACGAGATAAGGTGCAATCCTACACATAGGTCAACCCAATGCCCGGACAAGGGGAATGGGGCAAATGAGCGGGAGATAAGATGAAACAGTGGTGCTATGATGGGAGCGGATGATGGCTTTTCAAAAATCCCCCCGATGGCAAACCAAAACCTATGGGCACAGGCTTGCTAGGGCACCCTGTCAATCTCCCCAAGCATGGTTAAGTGGGCTAATGTAAGATCTAAGCAGTTGTTAGAGGTAAAAGGAATCAGATGCATATATTTAAAGGTTTCAATGATCAAAAGTGACACATACCATGATACCTGGACCAATTACCTCATGGAGCGAGAACCTCTTCTGATACAGGACCAAGCCGATGGTGATGGATGCTGCTGCTGCTGACAAGATAAAGTTGATGGAAGAAGAAAAGGATGGGCCCTCCAGGGCCATGCTCAGGTCAATCCTGCTCTCGGTACTCCATGTCTAGGACCTATGGGCCTCGAGACATGATCTCCTAGTTATCCTTAAAAATCGTGGATAACATCTGGCTCCAACTTCGGGACATGTGCTCACCGTAGAGCGCATGAGAACCTCAACATCTCTGGCATAACCTGCAGACCTGCTTAATCTCAATAGGGGCATTAGTAACAAAAATGGGGCGGTAATGCCACCCCAACATACATAGATATATATATACTAAAGTAAAACAATCAATATGTGAATGCAAAGCAAAGTGCCTACCTTTACTTACCTGTTGGCTGGATGTTCGATGTAGTCAAACGACCAGTGTAACCAATCCAACAATGTCCCACGATACCTGCCTTTGTGCTTCATCATAAACCGAAATAGTGATAAATCAAGCACAAAAATGTCATGAGTTAGAATATATATCATATCATTGAGAATCTCAAAGTCTAACTCATGGAGGCAGGTGGGAGGGATAAAATCCTGCCAAGTCCATCTTTGAGGAAAGTACTCAATCCACTTCAAGAAGGGGTAAAGAAAATTCCAAGGTTCAAAACACTGACTCAAAAGGTCGGCATATTGGCTACCTAGGACGTTCTCATACTGTGAAGTCTGGGAAGTGATTGACAAGGATGTATTAGACGACTGGCAAATTCTCAGGGGATAGTTGAAAAACTGAGAAAATACACTTAAGCTTATAATATTTAACCAACCCTTGGACTCTAGGGTTTGCTCCAGAGGAAACTCAAAATCAAAAACATACTTCCCAACCACACCTATAGAAACATAACAAGGTGAAGTAATCGGAGGTGGCTGGGGAAAGTCGTCACAAGGATCCTCCTTTAAGCCAAGAAGGTCCTTACTTTTATCAAGACCTGAGCACGTGGGTGGTTGACAATCATCTTCATGGAGAGAATCCAAGTGCTCAGAGGGGTACTCATCAAAACCCTCAAGGTAAGATTGAAGATCATCATGAAAACAAGGCACTAGGTCATCCTTTGGTGTTTGAAGAATATGGGTAAAAATCTCATTTCCTCGTTGCCACTGATCAAGAGTAATTTGCTGTGACAATTCTAAAGGCAACACTTGGAAATGACTCTCAATGTCATAGATGGGATCCATGTCATATCCAACCATATCCCACCTACGTCTCCCAACATGTATGAACTCATCAATGTTATCAACTATGTCACTATCTGTGTCATAACATGCGGGTTTTGAAAAATTCAAGGACACATTTATTTCCTCCTTATCTCCCCCATCATAAAGTAGAGAAGCATCAAAATCTTGGGGAGGAGGGCAACTTACTGTTTCTTCTTGTGCAGGAGCTTCGAGGACTTTGGTGTTTTCAGCATGGGTTATTTTTTCATCCTCATGGACTGCTTCTTTGTCTTTGATTGTACAACAAGGAATATTCATTTTTGTTCAAGGCTTCCATTTCTCCTTCATTTTCTGAATCATGGAACAAGGTGTCGTTGGAATCCTGAACAGGAAAGCAACTAACCTCATCGTCCTCTTGTCGTGCAGGAGAAACAGGCTCTTGGGTTGCTTCATCAGAGGGAGGAGCATAGGTTGATACTTCATCATTTTGCTTGGGTTCCATCTCCTCAGCCATGTCTTCAACAATCCCTTGTTGAATGATGGTTTGTTCCTCTTCTTCCTGGAAATCATCAACGAAGTTTTCATGGGAAAACGAACTTTCCATACTAAGAGTACTTGAGGTGAAGAGGTCTTTTATCCCGGATAAGGAGATGTTTCGTTCAATTCCTGTAGCCATGTCGTAAGCTTCATCAAGCATCCTTGGGCCCTTTTTACTGAGGGGCAAGCCTAGGTGTGCCAGGATCGCATGGGTATAGAGATGGACAATATACTTGTCTTCAGGACGATGGCTTCTAGGAATCTGACATAGAGTGCCCTCAAACCTACTCTGGAAGTCAAATAGGGTTTCATTCTCAGCTTGTTTTATATGCTCGAATCTTCTTAGTAGTACTGAGATGTCTCCCAATCTTATGCCCCATTCTTTGAGAAAGACTTCTTCTAGCTGGTTCATGGAGGTGATGCTAGCATCGGGAAGATCATCATACCATCTTTGAGCATTCCCGTGAAGAGTGGTGGGAAAAATTTTCATCACTACATCTTCGGCATCATCATTGACAGGATGGAGTCCAAAATAAGAACAAAAATTATTCACGTGAAAGTCAACTCTTTCCCCATCGCTACCAGTGAACTTAGGGAGCCATCTTTCTTCTATCGGGGGTATTTGTCGTGGGTATCCCGTGATTTTTCTCATGTCTAAAGGGTTGTAGTTCCCGGGATCCCATTGTGAAGTCATCATTGGCTTCGTCATCAATGGAGTCGCCAGATAATTTTCTTGAAACTATCAAAAGATAAGGGAAAACACCCTAGTGGAGTCGCCAGGTAAGCTTGTAAGATAAGGCATCTAGAGGCAAGGCTTACCGAAAAGTGTCGTCTGAGGAGAATTGACTCAGTGTTCCCCGACAACGACGCCAAAATGTTATCGCACAGTTTGTAGCTGGGTCAAATGGCTATAAGATAGAGGTCCAAATTGGCGTAACAGGAACCTATCCCACCCAATGTCACCTCCATGGGAAGGTTCTTTCTCTTTAGGGAGGTGAGGCCCAGGGGAGACGTCCCTGATGACTTGGGGTTTTGAAGAGGAAAAGGTTAAAAAGACAAAGGTAAAGTTCCCCCTTCACAGGTCACCACCAAAACAGATAGTCCGGCTAAGCAACCAATAATAAAGTGAATCCCCAATGAAGAACACATGCCTGGAACAAAGCAACAACAAACTAATATATGCAAGCTATATTTCAATGGGTTAGTACTTCATAAGATTATCTGGTAAATATATATGAGCAATATGGCAATAAATGTTGACGAAGTCAATGTTTATCAATAGCAATAAAAGATATACACTTCACCAATAAATATTGGGACAGTGTGGCATTCAAGGTAACTAATCAACACTTTATTCAATTAATGCCTAAACCACCCTTCAATTGCTCTTAAAACAAGACGTTGCTGCAGTAAAGATGAAATATTCAAGTGTGACGTCAACAACTTAGGGTTAGTAGGTTAGGGTAAGTGTAGTTAGGGTTTCAATTCAAAAAGGTTTGAGAGAGTTTTTAGATTCAATTCTACTTCAACGCTGGAGGTCTAAGATCAGTGCCTTGGGGTTAATGGAGTCAATTTAGTAAAGGACGCAAGGGTTGAAGGAGGATGGCTAAGGACTAGAGGGAAGAGTTCTGAAGTGTTGCTATGGTAGGACCTCAGAATCAAAACCCTAGGGGAGAGAGGCTCACTCCGGTGTTGCTAAAGCAAGGCATCGTGCTTTCTCTTCCTTCCTTAGGTTAACTTGGCAAAAACGGCTAGCATGAAAGATAAATCAAGACAAGAGAGTGCAATGAGGGAGAGTGTTGCTATAGCAAGGGTCTATCATCAAACCCTAGAAGAAAAACGACCCAAGGTGTAGATAACCTAGGCCTGGGACGTCTCCTCCTTCTTGACCTCTGGAAAGTACGACTAGCTCAGGAAGAAGAAGAAATGAGAGTGTAGCTATGGCTAGGCTCTTTCTTCCTTCTTCAATGGCTGAAAATTTCTCTATTAGGGGACATGATACAAGGACCTACTTGTGTGCTTGTCACCTAGGGTTTTGATTCAACAAATTATAAATACATGTAAGAAAATAAGACTACAACCATTCAATCAAGAAGTTTTGCAGAAAAATACTTACAATTCATCAAGAAATAACCATGCAAACCCTAGTTGTAACACCTTCCTTCAAGAGAAACACCATAAAACGCCAAGAAATGCCTTCCTTTAACAAGTGCGCCTCACTAAACCAACAAAAATACCCAAGTAGGGCGCTAAAAATCAGACCTCACTAATGAGTGAGTGATGAATCCTCGCAAAATGAGGCTAAAACTCCTCAATATATAGTTCATCAATGACCTAATTTACTTTTTAGGTCATAAAATGGCCGACAAGGCCATAATATCAAAAGTAATACTGTGTTTGCATTAAATGTTCATTTTAAAACCCTAACCGAGCAAAATTAAGATGTCAAGCCCCACTGAGGGAGACATTAGCCCCTTTTAGGGCAAATGCAGCACCAAAGGGCAAAAAGTTGGCCTTCTTTGGGCCTCCCAATCATGCCACATGTGCCAACTGCCCTGTCAAACTGTCACACGCTCCTAGGTGACGTCCTGGGTCATCTAGGGCAAACATTTCACTGGAAGTGGGTCAACCCCCTAGGCCGGGCTCTGCCAAAGTGCCTTTGCTGAAACGTCCTCTTTTTCTCCGGTGCAAAATCTGATCAACCACCGTCCTGTCTCTACCCCTTGATGGGGTCCCAACATCCGAACTGATCATCTCCCCATGTGTACCGGTCCAAATGGTACCTGTCCGTCGGGCATGGTCTTGCACATCAAAAGCTATGCCCTCCATGGGCTCATTAGTCACAGGGATCATAGCAATGTCAATCACATCTCATAATTAATATTATCAAACATATGCAATGTCAATTACATCGGTCAATAGCTTAAAGACATTACAAAAACCTACAATACAAGATCAAAGAAAAAGACAAGACATCCTATTGGGCTAGTATCCACAAGAAAAGGGAAGTCTCCAGGAAGGTTTCATCCAAGCCATGTGAGTGAGGTGATGTGGCCAGGGGATGTCCAAACATGTGGGTGAAGTGAGAGCCAGGGATGCATAGTGTTATCTGTGGGTGCCTTTGTAGAAGGCGAGCTGTTATTGTCATGGATGCAATTTTTTCCAAGCCCGTTCTTGCCTTTATTCTTTTCTTTTATTTGCTTTTTCTTCTTCTTTTTCTTTTTATTCAAGGGCTAACCAGAGGACACTGCCTTGGCATGGTGACCAGAGCTGACAGTGTCACCCACAAGTACTTTCATAGAGATGAGAAGGATGGCTCGTGATGAGACCCCCTTTCCCTTGGCCATGCAACCAAAGGTCACTGCCCTGGCGTGGTAACCAGATGGTGGCAATGTCATACTGTTAGGTACCCATGAACCTAATAGGCTGGCTCGTGATGAGACCCCCTATCCTCTTGAATAGGTCTTGTTTGTTATTTTCCGGGTCCCTCTTGTTTCTTGCTGAGAGGCTTTTTATTGCCTTCTCGGGGATCCCTGGGCGAAGCATCTCGAGGTTTTATTTTAGGCTTTTATCTTTTACCAGTTGCTTTTACCTTCTGGGCATTTAGCCCCTCCTTCCCACGAGATAAGGTGCAATCCTACACATAGGTCAACCCAATGCCCGGACAAGGGGAATGGGACAAATGAGCGGGAGATAAGATGAAACAGTGGTGCTATGATGGGAGCGGACGATGGGTTTTCAAAAATCCTCCCGGTGGCAAACCAAAACCTATGGGCACAGGCTTGCTAGGGCACCCTGTCAATCTCCCCAAGCATGGTCAAGTGGGCTAATGTAAGATCCAAGCAGTTGTTAGAGGTAAAAGGAATCANATGCATATATTTAAAGGTTTCAATGATCAAAAGTGACACATACCATGATACCTGGACCAATTACCTCATGGAGCAAGAACCTCTTCTGATACAGGACCAAGCCGATGGTGATGGATGCTGCTGTTGCTGACAAGATAAAGCTAATGGAAGAAGAAAAGGATGGGCCGTCCAGGGCCATGCTCAGGTCAATCCTGCTCTCGGTACTCCATGTCTAGGACCTGTGGGCCTCGAGACTTGATCTCCTAGTTATCCTTAAAAATCGGGGATAACACTTCCAATTGGCATCTACAACAGATTCAGTGGAGTTGGTAGCATTTATGAGGGGCGCACCATGCTAGGGCGCACTTGCTTGGATTGGAATTGTATTTCAGCTTGAGACAAGCTGCTATTGTAACATGTTCATCTATATTTTGTACTTGCTGTATTCCACCATCTATTCTCCTCATTTATAGACATATATCCCAAACTGGTTTTCCCTGGGGGGGTTTTATCCAGGGTCATGTTGACCAAAAATACCTGTGTCAAATTTATGCATGCTTAGAAGTGTAGATCAATATTTTAAAGTTCAAAGATCTAGAGGTAGTGTTATGTGTTTTAATGTATTATGCATGTGCTAACATTGAGTAAAGAAAACACTTGCAAGGGCACCTTAAAAGAGCACTTAACCATTAAATATTGAGCAAAAAGTTGGGTGACTGTTTGCTGTCCTAAAACAGCAAGAGAAGACAGCCACACAGTTGAAACTTAGAGCCATACTAAGGTCAATGACAGACCTTAGGTGGCAGCCTCATAGGACCTCAGAAAATATACAGAGGTGTTAGATTTAGGTAAAATTGCAAAATAGAGAACTCTTTTAAATTTCAAAACCAAAACAACTTAGATCTGAGGTTTAATCAGAGGTAAAACACATATGAGAAGGATCTATACAA
>JZKD02S1090118.1:444497-563205 GCA_000966675.3 Picea glauca | reverse complement strand
TGTTTGGTCCCAGACCAAGTACCCCAGGAGTGCACTGGGGGCCCTAGATCTCGTCTAGGGTCTTAGCCATCCTCCAGGAGAATGGCTCTTGCAACTGCATATAAATTTAACACTCCTCCAGCATAGTCTTCCTGACATAACATAGCTTTGTAAAAGGCATACATGCCAAGAAACCCAATGAATTCCCTAAGAGAGGATCTTTGCATGCAACTTCAAAATAGAATTAGGGCGAACTTATAAAGAGGGAACCTCCCAAGAATGAGTCGATGCACTTAGGAATAAAAGCATTAATATCACATGTCTTATTTAGAATTAGAAAGGCAGCTAGGGCTGAAAATAAGCAAGGGGAGAATATGGTAAAAGTAGCAAGATGCTCACTCAAGATGGAGTGATCCACACCTAGGCTAGGAATAGTAGGCTTATACTCACACGTGTGCATGGAACTCCTCATGAGATGCACCATACAAATCAAGCATGCATAAATCTCAATGAACGCTCTAATGTGTATAAGTATGGCTGCCACATGTCCACATATGATGCAACCACCAACTGCACTGCTCAACTTTTAAATCGAACCATACATCCTCCAGCCAAACTGAAATTCAACAACAAATCCAAGACTGCAGAATAGAACCATGACGTTGCATCTGCACTTGCCAAATATTGACTTGCTAGAAATAGAGATGCCAAAAATAGCAATCTTCATCTCCTAAAAAATAGGAATCTTGGAATATCATGATGATTGCCATGGGGACTCCTGCTAAATATAGCATGTCTAAAATTTAACACTAATAAAAATAGCAGTGTCTCGCATGTCACTGAAAATAGTCTCATCAAATTTGTCTTCATGCAAGGAACATGGATATGTACTCTGTGTTGACATGCAAGCCCTATAACCCTAACTGCTAAAAATAATAGTTTCATGAAACACCTTGCATGTCGGTTCAAGGAAGCTCATCAAGATCATGAGCTCACAAGGACCAAGAATATTAAGCTAACTCTGACATGCAACCCTTGGAACTTTGGCTCCTAAAAAATAGGATAATTGCTAAAAAGAATTGGTTCTCAGAATATGATGAAACTCAATGTGTAGCAGGCTTTGATCCATATGAAACTCTGAATGTACTTGTAACTTTACCAACATGATGGAATTGAGCTAGAACCTATCCCTCTAGTTGTGTATGCAATCTAGGGTTAACAATGGTGACTCAAGGGGACAATATCCCCCTATGGGATGTTGAGAACCACTGAATTTCCACACTTTGAAAACATGAACTTTGCAACTTTAGATGAATACTGTCTATCCACTGGGTAATGGAGTCTAGCGTGTGGTTCCTTTGTTGATCAACTGGAAACAAGGAACAAGGCCACACATGGAATAATCCATGAATTCTTCATCCTCCATCTGGTTCCTCCGTTTCTCAGCGTCCACCTCCTCATACCCTCCCATCTCTCCTCCACATCAATCTTAGAATAGATAGTTATATCACCATATGGATGTTACAAGTTATGTTATTTACTGGCACCAGTTTGTGCCCTTTACATGTTAGTGTTCTTTTAAAATGGACTTTTTGCTTGATTTCAAAATTCAATAAAGATATGCAGTTTACATATTAGATTGTTCCAGTGCAATAATGAACCATGTGAATAAAAAGTTCTTGTAAAGTTTTACTTTTCTTCTTGTTAAATCAAGTATGCTTGACAAGATGGATATTTGTGATATGTAGGTTATATCAATTGGCAAGGAACGATACACTGTAGGAGAAGCTTTATTTCAACCATCCATATTGGGAATTGAGGAGTATAGTATTGTTGAGCAATTGATTCGTTGTGCCTCGTGTGTGCCTTTTGAGAATCAGAGGCAACTCCTAGAAAACACTGTACTCTGTGGTGGCACAACAACTATGTTTGGTATGTTTTTTGATATTTATGCCTTGGTCATTTTGTGTGTTCTACTAGACATTAGTATTAGTAATTTGTCATAGAGTAAATATAATTCCTTTGTCCCTTCAATATTGCAATTCGTCATAGAATAGATTTATACATTGATGCATTCTAGTGACAAGAGCTTTCAACATAGTAAAATATAGTATGGGTTGGTTGATTCCACATGAATGTCAATAGTTTTGGAATTTGAAAGATGTTTCTTATGAAGTTTCACTCAAGTTGCAAATGAATGATTGATTCATTACTAATTGAGAATTCACAACATTGAGTTGTCAAATGTAAAAGTGTGCTTGCACACACTTTAGACTCTAGAGTGACCCCTTGTTTAAAGTCATGGATATATATATATATATATATATATATATATATACAATTTTCATTTCTATGAGTGAGTACCATTGGTAAATATTTATCAAGGCCATAGTTTTTAAAACTGGTCTGAGTCAATATCAACCCGACAAACCGACTGAGCAGATAGCAGGCCGAATCAAACTGGCCATCGAATCGGTTCGGTGAAGTGTAAACCTCTGTTCTATGAAGTATGAGCTTGATCTTCCGTGTATCAATTTTTTGGTAGACTAGGTAATAGTGACAAGTTTCAAATAGCAGCAGAAGAGGTACTTGATGCGTTTTTACAGTTTTCTCCTTAAGGTTGTGTATGATAGCTTATGGCAGCAAAGCTACAGTGTGTTGTCCAACAAAGAAAGTGATTACAAATATATGCAGTATCCTTTAATCAATGGACAACCATGGCAAGGAATTATGAGAAGGTTGTCTTGGGTGTTGTGTAAATAAGAAAACAACAGTCAGGATGATGAAAGCTACAGGATGTTACCACAGCAGGAAGATAATTTCGACAACGAGGAATCAAATCGATGCCATGCTGAGTTTTAATTACAACTGGCCTAATGAATACAATGCAAGGAAGGTGCACTATTTCTTAATCGAGAGGATGGGTTATTGGAATTATTTAGAAAAAAGATCAGTAATATTTTCCATTTAGAGCCTCATTGATTATGTATTTTGTTGCTGATATCAATATGTATTGCACTCGATGCCATTTTGATATATACACCCTTACATGGTATATAGATGAGCAAACTTTGCATATTTTGTCTCTAATGGTTTGGAATCATGGTTTGAAAGCTTTAAAATAAAATTTTTCATTAAAATTTAATTATTTAATATATTTTTTATTGAACCGGGTCATTGAAATCACACTGGTCCGAGTCGATGCCCCGGGTTGATAGGTGACCAATCGATGTCCAGTTCTGGTTTTAAAAACTATGATCAAGGAATGCAAGGTTCACATATAATTGCCAAGAGATACTAAGCCTCCAAATGAATGTTTGCACTTGTTTTTTTAGGAGTTAAGGTTCTGTTGCCACCTTATACACACCTTGGGTAACGTGGAAGAAATATTCAATCCACTGGGTGTGTCCTTGGGGGCAAGTCTCAAGTCAAGGTGCTATCACCCGATCCTCAATTCCTTCGTCTAGGCCAAATCCTAGTGAAGCCAAGGGGGGTAGTCCCTAAAAAATAACTAAGGCTTGAACTAAGCTAAATACAAAATGAAATCTAGGAGTTTATTAAAAGCAAGAACAATATAACAATCTAATTTAGTAGCATATATGATTCATTCACTATCAAAGGATACATTCAATAATATATAAGTAAATGAGATGCATTCATAAATAAATTACTTCAAGATAAAGGAAATGCTTGAAGTAAAAGGCTTAAAATGTAAATGTAGTGAGACCAGTGCCAATAGTAAGATAATGCTGCTGAAGAAAAGTATTGCAAGTGCTCTTGTAAATTTTATTAAGAGTTGTTAGGTGGAGTGGTTGTTGTGAGTGCAAGCCACTATGTGATATGTGTGCAAGAGTGATAACCAGAAAAATAAATCTAATCTAGATTTGGCCTCTTAGAGACTATCCCTTAGATTGGAGGATGAACTATGCAGATGTCCAACAGGGAGGATATCCCTCTGACTTCACACAATAGTTCAAGAAACTGCCAAAGGTCCAACATGGGGAGGACTCTGTCCTGAGAGGGCCCGTTTGACTTCACACACAATCTCTCTTGCATTTCCAATTAAGTAATTGCAACCAAAAGATTATCCTATTAAACTACTCCGCATTGACTAGCCCTGGTTCTGTATGAAGCTTACTTCCATAGATTGAGACTAAGCTCGTAGAGGAAGGGCTAGGAACAATACTAGGGGGAGCTGAGGGAATGGTTTATTTCTAAATTGAATAACTTGGCAAAATCCTCATAAGATGCTATGTGATTCTCAGGTAGCCCTCTGAACCATCTTTGGGAATATTCGGTCAAAGATGAGGCTAGTAGCTTCATGGCTACATCCTCATGTTCCACTTCTGCATTCTCCATGTCTCGGCCTACGACATAGAGATGATCGTCTGCAGTGGTGACATTGTTTCCTGGAAACTTTGGCAACCATTTATGATACTTTTTTGGCATCGTGGTAGGGTATCCAGGGATGGTGGCCATGTTAAGGGTTTTATAAAGGTCTTTTGCCCAAGGGTGAGCCATTGGAGCAAGGGGAAAGGTATCGTGGAAAAGGGTTTCGACAACGAGAGACTTGAGGGGAGGCCTGTTATCACACATATTGTAGGTTGCACTAGAGCTTTGTGCAATTGCAAACAATGAACAACGCACCGGGACAAGACCCACTTGACATTGTCACCTTAGGAAAAGTCCCGGGTGAGCCCTGGGGAAAGACAATGGAAAAGTCTAGAAAGGCCCTAGGAGGTCACGATACAAGGTCAAGGATGGTCTAAAGGCTATGAATGGATGAGGGAAATGTGAAGGTAAGGGTAAAGGGAAAATTACTTGCAACACAATGTTAGTTATGCCAAGTATATATGAAAGCCAGGACCAATATGTTAACCTCGCCATTGATCACTAATATGAATGAAAGAGTCTCGAGTAACAAGTGAAGAGAATTTTGTATTAGAGAAATGTCAGAGTTGGCCGAATAAATGAGTGTACCCGACAGGCTTAGGCAAAGAGGATCCTCACAGGAGTGTGAGGTTGTTGTAGCCCTCAAATATACCTGAGGGGTTCTCAAACCACCTCGATACGAGAGAGTTATCTTCCCGAATGTTGTTTTCGGTGCACTACAACAACAAGACAATCAATAGGTTTGCTTAGTTGTTTCAAGGATTCTGTGTGGTCTCCAAGATAGGAGCACAATCGGTATTAGTGTTGTTTGATGCTCAACCGTTCGATAGGAGCCCCTCTATATACCTCTAAGTACGATGAAGCGACCGTAGTCTTCTAATATACGTTGAGGTACGTGAGAGAACTACAAGCCCTTGGGACGCATCGCTGAAAAAGTAACGACAACTCCTACGTTTATAGACGCCCGAAAACGTCTTTTCTAAGACCCCCAGAAAATAAATCCCACTTGGATAATTGTTCAATTAAGCACTTAGATAGAATTGCAAGGCAAACAAAAGTAAATCACTTTATTGAAAATGTCCAATGCAACAAGTGATTCAAACAATGATAGAAATTATTGGCAATTTACTTGAATATAGCTCTTCCTTAAACAACCAATTGAAATAACAAGCTTTGAAGGCTATCTTAACCAAGTAATGATTTCTTAAAAATGACAAAGCACTTCAAGATGAATGAGATATATTTTAGCACTTAATCGCCACAAAATGTTTTCAACAAGCTAGTTCCAATTCCACAATTTTCCACAAAAGACACTTAGCAATGAACAATAGACTTGCTTGAAGCATACACCAGATTTATGGGCTGTTATATAGGAAAAAAATCAACACTTAATACTTCTCAAATTTAGCCAACAAGTTCAGATTTCGTTTGCCACAAAACTTGGGATAAAGTTGCAATTTAAGCTTGTTATCCCCTATACTAGGGATAACTAAGGAGATCATGTCTCGAGGCCCACCAGAGTTGCAGGAGGAGCACCGTCCCCTGAAACATTGGGCCTAATTTTTGCACAGATGTGTACGACCTAGTCCAACGCACCTCCTGCAACTCTCAGATCAAAAATCAAAATTTTTTTATTTTCGGCCCTAGGGTTTCTGTAGATTTTGGCCTCTAGGGTTTGTGTGGTTCGTTGAAATATTTTTGCAGCTCACCGGGGTTCTTTTGACTTTCCAAGGCTTATTGTTGGCAGTCATAAGTCCAACGAAATGAAACCTAGGGTTTCTAGCCTAAGCCTAGCCGTCTGGTTTTCTGAAGCTAGGGTTTCTACCCTAGCCGCTAGGGTATGTGAAGAATCGACAAGCCATGATGAACAAAACTTTGGTGGAAGATAGGCTTGATGGATCAAGCAACTTCAGCTCTTGGAAATCAAGACTACAAATCACTCTAGAAGAGAATGACCTATTGAGTTTGATAGAAAAGACAATTCAAAGATTCAATATTTCAAATGTGACAAGTATGGACACAATGCGAGAAATTGTCCTACCAAGAAGAAAGGAAGACAACATGCATCCACTGCCGATGTTGATCCATAACCACATCAGAGAGATGAAGACATAAAAGATGAAGCATTCTTCTTCATATAAATAGTCTCAGGCACAGTTCCTATTGATAGTGATATTTGGTTGATTGACAGTGGTGCCTCCAGCACATGACTGGATATATAGAACATCTTATAGACCTTGTAGAGAAAGAGTCTCGTCTGCATGTTGTACTTGGTGATAATGACAGATACTATGAAAGGAGTTGGAACTTCTACCTTCCAACTAGATTTTGACATACCACTTCAATTAAGTGAGGTACTATATGTACCTGGGATGAAGAGGAACCTTGTCTTTGTTTCTTCCTTAGAGGATAAAGGCTACAAGGTTACCTTCTCTGAAGGAAAAATTCTTGCATGGCACAAGAACTCACACATGGATTCTGCCCGGGTGATTGGTGTTCGAGAAAACGGCTTGTATAGATTGACTGTCCGACCAGTCCAGCCCTTGTTACATGATACTATCATCTTGAGCGAGCTATATGGCATAGAAGACTTGCTCATTTACATTATAGAGCCCTTCCCACTCTAGGGAAGATGGTGATAGGCCTTCTAGAGATACATATTGAGCATGATGGCGTTTGTAGAGGTTGTGCTCTTGGCAAGAATTTCAAGGGTTCCTCTTCGAGCAATGACAATAGATCCAAGGGGATCTTGGACCTGATACATATAGATGTTTGTGGACCCATGACTGCTTCCTTGAACGAATATTTGTACTATGTGCTCTTTATCGATGATCACTCTTGGAAGACGTGGATTTACTTCTTGAAGACCAAGGATGGAGTCCTTGCGAGATTTCAAGAGTTTAAAGCTCAAATTAAGAACCTGACCGGGAGGAGGATAAAGGTGCTGAGATCACATAATGGAGGAGAGTACAGCTCCAGGGATTTTAGTGATTTCTGTATTGAGACAGGGATCAAGAGGGAGTACACTGTTCCTTATAACCCTCAGCAGAATGGGGTTGTAGAGAGGAAGAATAGATCCATTGTTGAGGCAACCAAAGCAATAATACACGATCATAATCTACCTATGATTCCGTGGGAAGAGGCATCCATGACAACAGTGTACGTTCAAAACATGAGTCCTCATAAGATTATGAAGAACATGATTCTCGAAGAATCTTTCACCGGAATGAAGCCTGAGGTTGGACACTTCAGGATATTTGGGTGTTTAGTATACTTTCATGTACCCAAGGAGAAGAGGACCAAGCTAGACCCTTCATGCAAAAAGGGTAAAATTGTGGGGTACAATGAATCTTCGAAGGCATACCGGATCTACATCCCTGGTCAGAGACAAATCAAAGTTAGCAGAGATGTCACATTTATGGAAGAGATAGCCTTCCGAAGATCTAGAGAATCTCAGATGGAGATTGAAAGTGGGAAGAAAGTGTTGTAACAAATATTGAAATTTTGGCTTTCGGTAGCTCAAGAGGAAAAAAGTTATAGTGTTTAGCTACCGAAAGTGCAGACTTTCGGTAGCTTAACTCTCAGGTTTCATATGCCCTTAGCTGCCGAAAGTGTAGATGCGTTTTTACCCAGACATCAAGTCACGAGAAGGTACTAAAAGAATGCAATAAACGACAATAAAATCTCTATAATAAGGTTTTACACAAGTGCCACGTTACCATTTCGAGTTTTTGGCAGTCGGGGGTTTGGCCGACATAAAGATTTTGACTATTGCTCTGTTTTCCCGAAAGCCGAAATCGGGGTTTTGGGACTTTCGGTGGCTTAAGATGCTCTGAAATCGCACTGTTAGCTACCAAAAGCCAGGACTTTCGGTGGCTAAGATACCCTTGTTTTCGGCCTGTTAGCCACCGAAATCGTAGGTTTTTCCAAAAAAAACTGCCTGTGAGAAAACTCACTTTTCTCAACCTTGGAGAGGCCGTTTTACACGTTTGAATAGTCAATTGACATCAACAAATCCTAATCTTTCCAGTGGTATCTTCAGATCCTAATTTAGAGTTCGGGAAGGTAGGCAAAAGTGCCCCGCAATATGGCACTGCAGACATGACCCAGAAATGTAGAAACGCGCCCAGATTTCAGTTAAATATCTGCCAGTTCGTTTCTCAGTCGGTTTTGAGGTTGTTTCTCATTTGTTGTACGCTAAAGGCTTATATATTGTATATCTCTTGGAGAGAGAAAAGGAGGAAAAAGACACACAAGAGTAGTACTCCTGGGCTGTAGCATTTGTTTTCCTATTTAAATAAAAGAGTGCAGAGCCATTTTTAATCTACAACAGAGATTCTTGTGATTTTGTTTGCAGAGAATGTCTTATTGCTTCATTCTCGCATCATTTCACTTGGTTTTGTTTCCATTTTCTTCTCGATTTGTGACTGTGTTTGTAATGGAATTCATTCGTTTGTTAGATGCTCTATTGCAGGACATGTTATAGGTTGTTTCTTGTAGAGATCTGAAGGTTCAGAATTCATCCTTGGATAGATGCTTTGTCCCAACCATCTCTTTCCATTGATTTATGCTGGGAATTCACTCATTGCTAAGTGCTCCTTTCATTTTGATATGTTTTCTCTCTATTCTACTACCATACTTTTATAAATCCTTCTCTCTGTAATCAACTTCTACCTCACCTCTGTTCCATGGATTTCCATCGTCGAAACACTCTTATTATTTGCTTGATCATTTGACTCCATTCCCAATGGACTACCTCCTGGTCCAACCCACCAACCCTGAAAACCCAAAACTTTCTGTTACCCACAGATCTACCCATTATTAAGCTTATTTAATATCCTATTGTGACATATTTTCGAGAGATCCCTCTTGGGTTGGAAGGGGCAGTTTCCAATCAAAAGTGGTTCGAGGTTATCTCGGAATTTACTTGCATGCAACCCAAGTCAAGTCCGTGTGACAAAATTTATTTCATTTAAAATGTGCTAAAGCTTGGCTCTATTACAGCCTAGAACCAACTCTTGTGACAACATTTTCTGGCGCCGTTGTTGGGGACAGAGGACGAAGTGATCTTCCCTGGGATACGACAAAAAGTTTAGATCTATCTCTTGATGGTGAACAAGGGATAGGCATTCAATTGGCTGTGATCATTCACCCGGTGACTCCTTGGTTCGAAGACTCTACATGATTCACTGGCGACTCCACTGGTCTCAAAATGTCGAATTCGTTCGCTGCTCGGATTGCTGCAAGGTTTGCTCCTCTGGACTTTACAAATGTTTATGGTTTTCCCAACACTGTTCCAGACATTAAAGTTTGGGAAGATGTCCTTCCTAAATTTGGAGAATATGCAGATGACAATCCCGCTCAACACTTATTTGAATTCCACAAGCTCATGGATGAATTAAATATACATCATGAAGATATCCTCATGAAACTGTTTATGTTTTCGTTGGAAAGAGATGCTAGACTCTGGTATAAATCTTTAACCAATTCCAGTATTCCTTCTTTAAAAGATTTTCACATACGTTTTAATCAACATTGTAAAAGAATCTATTCAGCTGAAATACTTTTTGAAGATTGCTGTAATATAGAATTTATAAGACAAAAAGATCAAACAAATCCTCTTGAAGAGGAGGAAGAAATATCAGAAATTTCTCAAGTTGATGAAGATGATCAGTATGAGGAAGAGTTGGCTCATAAAGAAGCTGGATATGATAGCTCTTGTGGACATATTCAAGAAGAAGACATTCAACATCACGACCAACCTGCAGAAGAGAAAGCAATCAATAGTTGCTTGATCCAGAAATTACACAGACCACCTCCTCCTTTAACAGAAGAAGAGATAGATCTACTCCTAAACAATTATGTTACAACCCTTGCTTACACAGATTTGCAGCATTCACACAGTCATGAACATGTGAGTGAAACTTCTTCTATTGCTGAAAAGGAAAATCTAAGTTTAAATCATGACAGCCATGGGACTTTAGAGGAAGTTAGTAAACCAATTTATGATGATGATTTCCTGCTAGAGGATCATCTTGTAGACATTGTTTTGTTTCATGAAGAAGATAGGGCTGTCATGTTTAATAACCTTGAAGAATGTTTGTTGTTCGAAGATGCTTTAGACTATGATTTGGAGGAGTGTAGATCTGAGATAGACAACTTCACAATTGATATTCCTAGCATTTGTCTGACTGATGACACTCCAGAGTTATCTGCTGAACCTATTTATGATGAATATCCAGAAGAACAAGAAGAGCAGATTTCTTTTTCATCACACACGAAAATTTACGACAGTCCTCCTTTGTTTGATGAATGTGATGAAAGTGTTTCTGAAGATGATGAGCAGTAAGAAACTTTGGTTCAACAGGAAAGCAATTAGCAACATCCTGAAAGAGATCAACCTATGTATGACAGCTACCAAGAAGATCTTTGGACAATAGATGAAGGACATAAGCAGGGGTTACTGAAACAATTGATCTCTCCTCCCTGTTTAGCAACTATTGAGCAACAAACCAGTAAGTTTCAGTGCGACATTTTTGCACCAGTGGAAGAAAAAATCAGTAGTGGACAAAGTGCGCAAAAACATTTCAGACAACTTGCCCAACAGGAGGAAGTATGGATTAATTGTAAAAGTGGTATATCTCTTCCCTTCTACGATCCAGTAGCAATTTATATGGAGTCAAAATGGAGGACTAAATTTGTTATTTTCAACTTCTTGAAGTTTGAATTTGAAAACTATAAGTACCTTCTCCCAGGGCATGTTTTGAAATTTGCAGTTGCTTCTGTTAGTTTTCTACTCAAATATGGAAGCATAATTAAGTTTGTTAGTCGAATACTCGCTTGGTTGATTTGGAAGTTTTCCTATACTTGAAAAAAAAGCAGTGATATCAGTTAGAGTAGGTGATGTATATAAATAAGCTTGACTTTGAGCATTAGAGTACAACAGTGGTTTTCAGTATGTTTCCAGTTTAGTTTGGAATGCAGTATGGTTTTGTTTTAAGGCATTACTACTCCATAGCCCAATGAATGCATAAACGGTTTTTTGTTTCGGAAAGGCGCAAGTTAAATGATAGGGTTGATTTCAGGTCGCCCAATGGATGAAGGCACGTGGTCTACTATTCTTGGCGCTTTGCAGGAAAGCACCATCCCAAGATGGAGCCTATGTTGTAACAAATATTGAAATTTTGGCTTTCGGTAGCTCCAGAGGAAAAAATTTATAGTGTTTAGCTACCAAAAGTGTAGACTTTCGGTAGCTTAACTCTCAGGTTTCATATGCCCTTAGGTGTCAAAAGTGTAGATGCGTTTTTACCCATAAATCAAGTCACGAGGAGGTACTAAAAGAATGCAATAAACGACAATAAAATCTCTATAATAAGGTTTTACATAAGTGCCATGTCACCATTTCGGGTTTTTGGCAGTCGGGGGTTTGGCCGACATTAAGATTTTGACTATTGCTCTGTTTCCCGAGACCCGAAAGCCGAAATCGGGGTTTCAGGACTTTCGGTGGCTTACGACGCTCTGAAATCGCATTGTTAGCTACCAAAAGCCAGGACTTTCGGTGGCTAAGATACCCTTGTTTTCGACCTGTTAGCCACCGAAATCGCAGGTTTTTCCAAAAAAAACTGCCTGTGAGAAAACTCACTTTTCTCAACCTTGGAGAGGTCGTTTTACACCTTTGAATAGTCGATTGACATCAATAGATCCTAAGCTTTCCAGTGGTATCTTCAGATCCTAATTTAGAGCTCGGGAAGGTAGGCAAAAGTGCCCCGCAATATGGTGCTGTAGACATGACCCAGAAATGTAGGAACGCGCCTAGATTTCAGTTAAATAACTGCCAGTTCGTTTCTCAGTCGGTTTTGAGGTCGTTTCTCATCTGTTATACGTTAAAGGCTTATATATTGTATATCTCTTTGAGAGAGAAAAGGGGGAAAAAGACACACAAGAGTAGTACTCCTAGGCTGTAGCATTTGTTTTCCTGTTTAAATAAAAGAGTGCAGAGCCATTTTTAATCTACAACAAAGATTCTTGTGATTTTGTTTGCAGAGAATGTCTTATTTCTTCGTTCTCGAATCATTTCACTTGGTTTTATTTCCATTTTCTTCTTGATTTGTGACTGTGTTTGTAATGGAATTCATCTGCTTGTTAGATGCTCTATTGTAGGACATGTTATAGGTTGTTTCTTGTAGAGATCTGAAGGGTCAGAATTCATCCTTGGATAGATGCTCTGTCCCAACCATCTCTTTCCACTGATTTATTCTTGGAATTCACTCATTGCTAAGTGCTGCTTGCATTTTGATATGTTTTCTCTCTATTCTGCTACCATACTTTTATAAATCCTTCTCTCTGTAATCAACTTCTACCTCGCCTCTGTTCCATGGATTTCCATCGCCGAAACACTCTTATTATTTGCTTGATCATTTGACTCCATTCCCAATGGACTACCTCCTGGTCCAACCCACCAACCCTAAAAACCCAAAACTTTCTGTTACCCACAGATCTACCCACTGTTAAGCTTATTGAATATCCTATTGTGACATATTTTCGAGAGATCCCTCTCGGGTTGGAAGGGGCAGTTTCCAATCAAAAGTGGTTCGAGGTTATCTCGGAATTTACTTGCATGCAACCCAAGTCAAGTCTGAGTGACAAAATTTATTTCATTTAAAATGTGCTAAGGCTTGGCTCTATTACAGCCTAGAACCAACTCTTGCGACAACAGAAAGAAGAGACAATACCTTCTCCCCCTTCAGCAGTTCAGAGGGAGACAATTATTGATCCAGTTGATCCCGTAGCTCCAGTTGATGTTGCCAGAGACTTGCAGTAGGCCAGAAAAGGCCTGCATGGGCTCGACAGACTCTGCAAGAGGTAGAGGGACATGCTACTCCTTGTGCTACATTCCGAGAGAGCAAGAGACCACATATATTTTCAAGCTATGTTTCAACTATGAGCCACTTCATTGATACTGAGCCTTCTTGTCATGGAGAATCAGTAGGTCAGCAGGTTTGGCAAGATGCCATGACTGAAGAGTTGTTGATTTTTCATAAGCTAGGTTAAGCATGAAGTTCATTCTATTTTTGCATTTAACCATAAACAATAATGTTGCAGCAACCAAGATCACAAGAAGAAACACCAAGCACAAGAACACAAGAAGTATCCTGGGAAACCCTTCTCAACAAGGGAAGAAAACCCAACCAAATCTTTTGCTATATTCTTCAAGAGAAAGACCTCCACCAAGATAAACCCTAGCACACAAGAGGGTGCTTGAAACCCTAGAACTCTAGCACCCAAGAGAGGTGCACACCTTTTTCCAAGTAGATGTACTTGCTGAAATTTCCAAACTCACAAGGAAGATATGATTCCACAATTGAGAATCATCCCTTATATTAGACTTGTCCAATCAACAAAGGTGTCTATTGGCTCAACAAGGCCGACCTCTCTAAGTCACAATATAATTTATTATTATTATTATAATAATTAATATTAATATAAATATTAATTATCTTTTACATTTATTATTAAACATATTAAGGTGGGACCGACCTGTAGCCTTTACATAACAATTAGGGTTACAGGTAGGTCTGACTCTTGAACAGTATATAGCAAAGGATCTGATACACCCACTAGTGCTCATCCACTAGGGGCACATCCATAGGGATGTCATAGCTCTGATTCACTGCATTACACAAAAAAACTAGGTCTTCACCCATTCACCTGTACTCGTCCACAGGCACGTCCACTCTACAGATCTGCTTTCCCACTGCCACCGACATGAGAATCATCTGGAGTCTTCTCGTCAAATTTGTTGCTCAGAGGAGGCTATCACATCATCTTCATTTCTATTCACATGACGATGTGCCCAACACTTTTGGGATTTCACACGTTCACCTTTTGCTCAACCACATGCATGTCCTAACTCAACATATCGCTTTTCCACCGGATAATCATCTGGAGTTCTTCTCACTCTCTGAATGGAGGAGGTCATCTCTACGTTCCTAACTCTGTCTCAGGCAGGAACCACGTACCCTTCTTAGGGGCTTTCTCTCAGGTTTGTAAGCTGAGAGAAAGACTTCACATAGTTGCAATGATCCACACCTCACAGGTTTGTAAGCTGGAGAATGTCTCACATAACTGCATTCATCAACACTCCCTCTCAGCTAGGGAGGCATTCTTTATCATGCCAAGTCTCATACGGATGTATTTTGAATTTTGTCTTGGCTGGAGTCATCGACACTCCCTCTCAACTAGGGAGCCATTCTTCACGAAGTTAATTTGGTGAAGATACCTGCAATCTGCTCATGTGTAGGAGGGTACTGCATGTGTACAATTTTCCTCTGCATTATATCTCTGAAATAAGGTCATTTCTTCTCATCGTATTTCGATCCATTAGGAAACATTGGGTTCTCACGGCTCATAGGATCCATCACATGGTCAAGTAAATCTGTCAGAATCTTGTGAAACCACATTGCTTCGTATACTCGAAGCTTATATACTCTGCCTCTGTAGTACTCAAGGCCATAGAGTTTTGTTTCTTGCTGTATCAAGAACCATGACAAACTTCACGGTAGCATATCAATTGGATGTGTTCTTTCGGTCCACTGTACTTTCTGCTCAATCTGAATCGACATACCTGCAAACTCAAGTTCACACTGGAGGCATATCCGACTGTGCTTCGTATATATCTCAATACATGTTTTGTTGTTGTCTAGTGATTCTGTCTTAGTTGACTCATGAAATGGCTAGGCAAGTTCACTGCATGGCATGAATCAAGTCTGGTGTTTAACCAGATACATCGGTGATCCAATCAGCTGTGGATCAATCTCGTTTGAATCATCATCAATCTTCTTCTTTAAATCCATCACGGTGGATTTTGCATTCTGTCATACTAAACTTCTTTAATATTTTCACTGTGTATTTTCCTTGATTCGAGAAAGTCTCATTGGTCCTTTGTCATACTTCTTGTCCCAAGAAGTAGTGCATCATACTCAGATTCTTCATCTCAAATTTGAAGTCAAGGATTACTTATATCCAACAACAATGCTTTCTGAATAAGTCATCAGGATCAGGTTCTTGTCACCAACACTGTAGTTTTGGATCAACAATACTCTTGCTGAAATCCAGACTCATCAAGAATCTATCTATCTGATATAGTTTCCAACTCAAGGATGGTAGTACGGATGGAAGTGTATCGTTCACTTGGTCAAGTGTCTCATCATAGACAACTCCCTCTGTTTATGAGAAACCTCTGGCTATAGATCTCGTTTTGTATTTCTCGACACTTCCATCAACTGCATGCTTGGTCTTATGGATCCACTTGAAGGTTACCACAAACTTCTCTTTCTGGTCCCTGAATAATATCTTATGCATCATTCTTTAAGATATACTTGTATTTTTCTGTTATGGCATCTTGCCATACCGGTTCTTTTGTTGCTTCTCTAAGACAAGGAGTCTCATCATCAATGAAGTGGCTCATGACTGAAGGATAGCTCGAAAATCTCTTTTTTCTTTCTCGGAATGTGCCTTGAGAGGCTTGTATGTTTCTTTGCCTCTTGCAGAGTGAGTCTAGGTAGGCATTTTATGCCCTACTGCGATATCTCTGAACATATAAACTAGAGAACCTCGATAACCTGAAGTAATGTTTGTCTCCCTCTGAATTGCTGAAGGTGGAGAAGGTATTGTCTCACTATCAATCTCCATCTGAGATTTTCAGGATCTTCTAAAAACTGTCTCTTCTTCAAGAACAATGTCTCTGCTTGTCTCAATCTGTCTCTGACTAGGGATGTCTTTGAAGATTCATTGTATCCTTTCTTTCTAAAGAATCTAGCTTGGACTTCTTCTCTTTGGGTACATGAAAATACATTGGGCATCCAAATAACCTGAAGTGTTCAATCTCATGCTTCATTCTGGTGAAGACTTCTTCGGGAGTTATGTTTTTCAAAGTCTTGTGAAGTCTCTTGTTCTGCACATATACTGTGTCATGCATGCTTCTTCCCATGGAATCCTAGAAGGATTCTGATCATGCTTTATAGCATTGGTTGTCTCAATGATGGTTCTATTCTTCTTCTTTCTCAAATGGTTTTGGCTCCTTCTAAGTCAAGTGACTCCCTCTGAAGGATAAGCATCTTCTTTTCTTGTTTAAGCTATCTGAAACAAGAAAACAAAAAGAACCAACACAAGAATATCTCCTAAAGGAGAATAATGAGTACATCTCTAGAATCAAAACAATTTAAGGAATATAGTCACAACTACAACACCTACTTGTAATGTAACAAACTTTTAGAAATATAGGTTAGAGGAATGACAATTACAACAATCAAACTTGAAGTCTTTACTTTGATTGTGTTGTTTCTCTGAATGCACTGAGATCCCTTTGGATCCATGACTTTAGCAAAAGTTCCTTCCTCCTGCAATTTCACTTATGACAATGATACAAATAATATATACAAGTGCATACCTGAGGATGCTGATATGATTTCTTCAATGGCTCTTGGCTGATCTCTATCCTCTGAGATCTTTATGAAGAAGATGGTCACGGTGTCACCTTTTGTCATCTTTGTTATTTTGAAGTTGGCCCTTCAATGTAAGGGCTTGAGTAGGTGATTGGCTTCCTTGTCCTGACTTCATCTTCCTTCCATTCATTGATAGCTGTCTCTGGTAAATCCTTTACCCACAATAAGTCTTCCTATGAAGTCTTGTCTTTCAAGAACTTTGAAGTTTGCTTGATTCATCATAGTTTCTGTTTATCATAATTTTAGATTCTTCACAACTCTTTGTCAACTAGGCTAGAAAACCTAACGACTAGGCTAGGCTAGCACTTTTAGGTTTTATTGGACTTATGACTGCCAACAATAAGCCTTTGAAAGATAGGAGAACACTGGTGAGCTGAAGAGCTCCTTCAATGAGTTTGCAGAAACCCTAATTCTGAAATTTCTGCAGAAATTTGCGAAACCCTAGAAACCCTAGGGCCAAAAATTCAAAATGCTCGGAATGTCACTCTGAGAGTCTTTGGAGATGCGCTGGAAGAGGCCATACTCTTCTATCCCAAAAGTAGCCCTAGCGTCCAAGTATTAAGCGCTGAATCACCACTGAGAAGGAGGCCGTACAGATTTTATGGAAACCCTAGGAGGGTCGTATGGTTTTGCAGAAGAGGAGAGAAGGCTGATAAAAGCCTGTAGCTTGTGCAATGGGTTCTTCAACACCTATGCTCTGATACCATGTTGATTTTTCATAAGCTAGGTTAAGCATGAAGTTCATTCTATTTTTGCATTTAACCAAAAACAATAATGTTGCAGCAACTAAGATCACAAGAAGAAACACCATGCACAAGAACACAAGAAGTATCCTGGGAAACCCTTCTCAACAAGGGAAGAAAATCCAGCCAAATCCTTTGCTATATTCTTCAAGAGAAAGACCTCCACCAAGATAAACCCTAGCACATAGGAGGGTGCTTGAAACCCTAGAACTCTAGCGCCCAAGAGAGGTGCGCACCTTTTACCAAGTAGATTTACTTGCTGAAATTTCCAAACTCACAAGGAAGATATGATTCCACAATGGAGAATCATCCCTTAATTATATTGGACTTGTCAAATCAACAAAGGCGTCTATTGGCTCAACAAGGCCGACCTCTCTAAGTCACAATATAATTTATTATTATTATTATTATTTTTTATGGCTGGCAGAATCAACAACTAGTTGGGCACGTACTCGTGTTACACGTGGTCGTGTTATCCAACTGCTACCACTATAACCTCCAGGTGTGGATAGCGGCCCCACGCGTTACACACTAGATTAGTCGAGGGGAGTTGAACTCGAGACCTCTTTGGAACTTCATTTTCACAGCACTTGCCAATTGAGCTGCTCCCCCGAGGGCAATATAATTTATTGTTATTATTATTTATTATTATTATTATAATAATTAATATTAATATTAATTATCTTTTACATTTATTATTAAACATATTAAGGTGGGGCTGACCTGTACCCTTTACATAACAATTAGGGTTACAGGTAGGTCTGACTCTTGAACAGTATATAACAAAGGATCTGATACATCCACTAGTGCTCATCCACTAGGGGCACATCCATAGGGATGTCATAGCTCTGATTCATTGCATCACACAAAAGAACCAGGTCTTCAGACATTCACCTCTGCTCGTCCACAAACACGTCCACTCTATAGATCTGCTTTCCCACTGCCACTGACAGGAGAATCATCTGGAGTCTTCTCGTCAACTCTGCTGCTCAGAGGAGGCTATCACATCATCTTCATTTCTGTTCACATGATGATGTGCCCAACACTTTTGGGATTTCACACGTTCACCTTGTGCTTAGCCACAGGCACGTCCTAACTCAACAGATCGCTTTTCCACCGGATAATCATCTGGAGTTCTTCTCACTCTCTGAATGGAGGAGGTCATCTCTACGTTCCTAACTCTATCTCAGGCAGGAACCACGTACCCTTCTTAGGGGCTTTCTCTTAGGTTTGTAAGCCGAGAGAAAGACTTCACATAGCTGCAATGATCGACACCTCATAGGTTTGTAAGCTGGAGAATGTCTCACATAGCTACATTCATCAACAAGAGTATCAGTCCATCATGAAGAATGATGTGTGGGATATCGTTCCCAGACCGGAAGGGAAGTCTGTAGTAACTTCCAAGTGGATCTATAACATCAAACATGCAGCTGATGGAAGTGTCGAGAAGTACAAAGCTAGATTTGTGGCCAGAGCAATCTCTCAGGTGGAGGGAATAGATTATGAGGAGACATTTGCTCCTATTGCCCGATACACTTCCATCCTTACGATTATTACCCTAGCTGCATCCATGGGTTGGAAACTACATCAGATGGATGTAAAGACAACCTTTCTCAATGGTGAGATCGAGGAAGAAGTTTACATCGAGCAACCAGATGGATTCGTGATACATGAGGAGGAGTCTCATGTGTGCAGGTTGAAGAAAGCCCTGTATGGACCAAAGTTACCAGAACCAGACCGATCATTGAACTTGTCGACCCAAAAAACCGGAACCGAACAGGAATTGGAAAAAACCGGATCAAAAAACCGGTCACTAAAAATACATAAAATATTCAAATTTTGAAAAAAAATTACATATTCATGTGCATCCATGTGAATCCAAACCATCATACACAAATTTTCAAAGTTTCTCATATATATATAACAAGTAACAGTGTATAAAACCAAAATAACACTAAGAGTAAGTGCACTCCATAGTCATATGAATATCTGAATCAAAATACATCATCAAAAAGTTTTATTTAAAAAAAAAATTGAAAATCCCCTTACTTTTCCGACCGTAAGGCGACTGTACGAAACTGACTGGTTAGAGTAAAAAAACCGGTTCCGTACGGAACCGGTTAATGGCGGTTTGAATGGCCGGTTTGAACCGGTCTAGTCTGTGACCTAGTCGGACCGACCAGTTTTACCGGTTTCGGTCTGGTTTTAGTAACATTGGTATGGACTAAAGCAGGCACCTCGTACTTGGTATGAGAAGATTGATGGATACTTGATGAGTTTGGGCTTCAACAAGAGTGTTGTTGATCCCAACCTATACTATCACATTGTCGGTGACGAGTGCCTGATTTTGGTCCTATATGTTGATGACTTATTTCTCACTGGTTCAGGAAGCCTCATTATTGAATGCAAGCGTGCATTGGCTTCTGAATTCGAGATGAAGGACCTTGGTATGATGCACTATTTCTTGGGACTAGAAGTGTGGTAGAGGACTGATGAGATTTTCCCGAGTCAAGGAAAATATACAGTTGAGATATTGAAGAATTTAGGGAGGACAAACTACAAGTCCATGCCTACACCGATGGTGATGAATCTGAAGAAGATGAATGAAGCTTCTTTTGATTCAGGCAAGATTGATCCACATCTCTATAGACAATTGATTGGATCATTGATGTATCTAGTTAACAACGAACCTGATATATGCTATGCGGTGAGTGTACTCAGCCAGTTTATGAGTCAGCCGAGACAAACACACTGGATAGCAGCGAAGCATGTGTTGAGATATCTATGAGGCACAATTGGTTATGGCCTGAGATATGCCTCCGCTATAGACATGAAATTGCATGGATATGTCGATGCAGATTGGGCAGGGAGCGCAGTGGACAGAAAGAGCACATCCGGTTGTTGTTTTACTTTCGGGTTTGCCATGGTTTCCTAGTGCAGTAGGAAACAAACTTCTTTGGCTTTGTGTACCGCAGAAGCAGAGTACATTGCATTATGTGTGGCAGTCCCCAAAGCAGTGTGGCTTCGCAAGCTCCTTGCAAACTTATTTGGTCATGAGGTGGATTCCATTGTTATCCATTGTGATAACCAAAGCTGTGTGAAGCTCTCCGAGAATCCTGTGTTTCACGATAAATCGAAACACATTGAGATCAAATACCATTACATCAGAGATATGGTGTAGAGGAAAGCAATACATGTGTAATACCTTTCTACACACGAGCAAGTTGTAGATGTCTTCACCAAACCGCTTGCTAGGACGAAGTTCGAGTACTTCCGTGAGAGACTTGGCCTGGTGGAGAATGCCTCCCTAGCTGAGAGGGAGTGTTGATGATTGTAGATTCATGAGAAAATCTCCAGGTCGTTCTCCTCTGGACTGAGTTGAGACGATCTGTGAGAGAGCCCATGTGATGGTAGTGTCATACTCCTCTGGACTGAGTTGAGATGACGTGTGGTCTCTTGTCCTGCTCCTCTGGAGTGAGTTGAGACGACTTGAGATGGTCCCCTGTCAGACTCCTATGGACTTAGTTGAGTCGACTTGAGATGGCTCTCCAGATGGTACTCCTATGGACTTAGTTGAGTTGATCTGTTGAGAGTGACGTCCCTGTGGCTGAGCACAGGTGGACGTGTCCCTAGTGGCTGAGCACTAGAGGATGTGAGAGATCCTTGCTATATTGTCTAAGAGCAAGATTTATTGTGTAACCCTAATTGTGTAAAGGGTACAAGTTGGCCCTACCATATAAAGATAATTGATATTTGTGTAAAGATTAATTATGTCATTGAGTTATAGAAGTCAGACCTATTGTGCCAATAGACACACCTATTTTTGTGTTAGGTCTTGTATATATAAGAGAGTAGATCCCCATTGTGGATCACTCTGTCACACTTCATTGTAACATTCTCTCAAGCTACTTGTACGACTGAATTGCACACTTCTCTTAGGCGTAAGTTTCAAGGTCATAGAAGCACCCTCTTGTGTGCTCTAGGGTTTATGGTGTGGGGGATCTTCTCTTGACTCTATAGCAAAGGATTGCTTGGTTTTTCCCTTGATTGAGAAGGGTTTTCCAAGGATAACTTCTTGTGTTCTTGTGCATGGTTATTCTTCTTGTGATCTTGGTTACTGCAGCTATTGTATATGGTATTGCTGCATTGTTTATGGTTCATGTTCATGCTAAATTGAAATAAACTACATGTGCATAAGCTAAGCATTAAAATTCAACAATTTCCTAGAGACATTTGTAGATTAGCTACATTCTTTGATGAGGGTGTCTATTTGAAGATCATATTCTCATCTTGGTGACTCCTTTGGAGGAACAAAGTCTTTGTTCCTTGCAAATTTTTGAAGACCTTGTTACTTGTAGGGTGAAGCAAGTAGCATTGTTAAGGCATTGAGGAACTCTCCTTGGTGACTCCACATTTAGATTTTGGTATGAGGTATGATGATCATGTATATTTAAGATTTTTCAGGTTTAAAGTAAAGAGGCATGACCTCATTTTTTAAGGAATTGGAAACAAAGTTGCTTGGTCCTTTAGATTTCTCATGCATTCATGGATATCCACATGGAGAACTTGGACCCTCTCCATATTGGTCCATTCCTCCTCTGACAAACCAAATCCTCATAACATGGAAATATTCATATTCCAAGGGTTATAAAAAATTAAAATTCACCAAAAGAAGGAAATATTTCATCACATTATAAATTATTTCAATTTTAAGAAAACATCTCTGATTAAACTCTCTCATTTTATGCATGAAGGCTCCAAGGTCATGTGAAGTACTCCAACATAGTCATCTTATGGCCTTGTATGCTTATAACCATACAACAATGCCAAATCTACAAATTTAAATTCATGCAGGATAACTTACTTGGATAGGTATGCTCATGCATCAACTATGGTATTAATGCATACCTTATAATTGTTTTTTGTGGATGAAGGATGAATTGATTAAATAGACTAAAGTATATGTTGTGTAGAAAGGACAAACAAGGAGGTTGTCAACATGGAATGGTAGATGCACATGATAAGCTTAATGGGAATGGGTTTTGAGGGAGCAGAAAAGTGTTGGATGCTTATCACAATATTGGTAATTTAGTAGATAGTAGTAGTGAAGGTAAGCAAAGAAGGAAGGTATAGTGATGGGGTGTTTAACCATTTTTTCTAATTAATTATTACTATGGATAAAACGTTATGGGAAGAAAGAGCTTGCGTGGCAAGAGATAAAATGTGTAGGGACCTATGGCCGGGGACAACTAAATGGGCAACATTGAGTGGCGAGGTGTAACAAAGTCGAATGTTGGAGACTAAAGGTTTTCAAAAATACAATATATATATATATATATATATGGGCAACATTGAGTGGGGAGATGTAACAAAGTCGAATGTTGGAGACTAAAGGTTTTCTAATTAATCATTACTATGGATTGAACGTTATGGCAAGAGAGAGCTTGTGTGGCAAGAGATAAAATGTGTAGGGACCTATGGTCGGGGACAACTAAATGGGAAACATTGAGTGGTGAGATGTAACAAAGTTGAATGTTGGAGACTAAAGGTTTTCGAAAATACAATATATATATATATATATATATATATATATATTCAATGATTATATTTTAGAAAATACTTNTATGGTCGGGGACAACTAAATGGGAAACATTGAGTGGTGAGATGTAACAAAGTTGAATGTTGGAGACTAAAGGTTTTCGAAAATACAATATATATATATATATATTCAATGATTATATTTTAGAAAATACTTGTTCTTTTCAAAATTGTGGTTATGTATAGAAATGGATGATGGAAACGTTAAGCTTTATTAAACAAGAAAAGGTAAATAAATGGAAAGGAAAGCAGTAATACTACTCGTGGAGTTTTAAGAAGGTGCATTAAAAAAACTTATTTTTATTACAATTTGTCTCTCCTAACAATCACAAAAGCTCATTGTAAATAATTACACAAAGTATGCACTTGGACATCAAAATAACCTAGTATACAATAAGTGCACAAATTGATGTGGTAATTTTTCAACTCATGATTTTTAACGGTTGTCATTCATTTAATTTACTAATTTGCTTGTCATCTCACTAGGCCTAGAAGGAATTGTGTCTAATGTAACTTCTAGACAATGAAGAAATTCTTTTATGTTGACATATGTTCAATTATTTTTATGTATTGTATTGCACCATTGTTAGGAAATCGGACTTTGGTAATTTGATTGAATATTTGTCTTTCCAAGATTGAATAATTTTCTTTTTTAGAAGGTTTTTTATTTGAATGGAGAAATATGTTTTATTTCAAATGATATTGAAAACACTGAATATGTTTGCTATTTTGTAGGCTTTGAAGACCGCTTTCAAAAGGAAGCAATTCTAGCATCATCAACATCTATCCGACCTGCACTTGTAAAGGTATTCAAATACTTTTAGATTTTTCTTAATTGTTGGCAATTAAAGCCTAATTATATCATTTTCATTTAATTAAAATTGGACAAGTTGACATGTCATGTATTGCTGTTCTTTGTTATATTTATTCAATTAATTTATCAATCGAGTATGTTTTGACAACAGTAGTAGTCCATTAGTGAAAGTTTCTAAGAGGCATCATCTGTTCGCTTACTAGAAACATTAAGAACCATAGACAATCAAACAACAAACATGTTGCTAATGTATGAAGATCTTTTAAATGCATGGTGGAAGAGAAGGAGAGATAATAAAATGTTATTCTTTTTGAAGAAAATACATCTTATATTGCCTTCTATGATTGAGAAAATTACATCAATTATTACACCTAGGGACTAAGGGCATGCCAATGAAGCCTCCTCTCCCAACACAGGAAAGATGAGCTAGCATGTTAGCACGAGCTTTAGTTTGTAGATAATCAATCTCTTTCATATAAGCATCTAGTCTACTTGTGATGTAGGAAAATAATTTGGCTTTCGCTAATTGAAGTTTGGTGGAGTCCTTGTTTGAACATTGCCCTCCTCCTCAACAAGTATAACACAAGTGGTAACTATAAAGTTCCCTACTTTGTAGTTTGATCTTCTAAGAGTCCCCTAGTATCACTTGTTTTCATGAAAGGGATCAATAAACATTATTGGATATTTTGTTGGAATCCACTACTGGAAGGCTTGTGCCACCCTATAGTCTCATATGTTGAGATTTGGGTACCTTGGAAAGTGGTCCCCTTGTGTTTGTGAGTCTCTAAACACAAAGGGGGGAGACTATTACCCTCGTTACTTTACTTTATGATTCTAATTTCATTTTCACTTAGGAGATTTAAGTCAAAAGTGAAATATATCAAAAGTGACTATTAATTCACTTTGTGGGTGAATTGAGGGACATAAAGAGAAATAAGGAAACTAAGCCAAAGTGGGTTTTGAGTTGAGATTCTTTTTGCCTTTGATTAGAAATGGGATGGGATGATCTCATCCATCCATTTCTAGGTTTCCTTATGATTTCTATAAAGAGGGTGCATAGGGCATTTGGAGGCTCATTTCATGCATGTTTAGAATTGTAAATCAACATTTAGAGTTGTAAAGATCTAGAGGTAGTGTTATTTGTTTTGAGTATATTGCATGTGGTAACATTGGGATAATAAAACACTTGAAAGGGCACCTCAAAAGGACACTTAACCATCAAAACTGTGAGCAGAAAGTACTTGACTGTTTGCTGTCCTAAATCAGCAGCAAAGTACAGTCTTGAAGAGAAAACTTAGATCCCATCAAGAGGTCAAAGACAGACTTGTTGGGCAGCCTCATAGTACCTCAGAATTTCTACATGGTATCAGAGCTAATGGTGGCTTACACTTGCTGATTTTTGAGCATTAAGTGGACAGTTTTGTTGGACAGTTCAGGGCAGTTTTGGGACAGCTTGTTAGCAGATTTTGGGACAGCTTGTTGGCAGTGTTTGTGGACAGCTTGTGGGCAGATTTGTTGGACAGCCTGTAGGACTGTTTTGGACTTGTGTTTTCAGCCTCTTTTCACACCTATTTTGATAGGAGTGAGGCTGATTTGGACAGCCTCTTTTTACACCTTTGTGGACAGGAGTGAGGCTGTATTGGACAACTCTTTTCACACCTGTGTTGTCAGGAGTGAGGTTGTAGTTTGACTGCCTCTTTTCACACTTGTTTTGACAGGAGTGAGGCAATACTCTTGTGTTGTTTTTAGCATCAGTGTGAGCTTTATTGGACAACCATGTTGGTGTCCTAGATGCGGGCGGAGGATAGGCTAGATGGAGCTAGCAACTGATCCCCTTGGAAGACCAGGATCATTTTCATCTTAGAGGACCTTGAACTATGGGATATAGTTGAGGCTCCCGTTGTTGTTCCTCCTGTTACTGCTCCTGTCATGGGGGTAGAGTTCAGGAAGAAGGTCAACAAGGCGAAAAGGACTATTTGTGATGGGGTGAGAGACCGCGTCATTCCACATTTGACTGGTAAAGACTATGCATTTGAGATATGATATTCTTTATGCAATCTTTACCAGAGTTCTAACTAGAACCGAAAGATGGTTCTGCAGGACCGGCTCAGGAGCATTAAGATGCTCGATTTTGAGTCAGTTACATCATTCCTTAGCAGATTCACTGAGATCAGAGATGAGCTTGCAGTTGTCGGAGAAATAGTGGACCTAGGATTTATGGTGAGGACAACCTTAAATAGCTTTACCAAACCACGGGGCTCATTTTTTCGAGGCATTGTTGCCCGAGAGGTTATGCCTACTTGGGAGAGACTTTGGGATGATTTCGCTCAGGAGGAGACGAGACTCACCTCAGAGTCCTCAGGACAACAACGATTACCCAGGGTGATGAGGACCTTGCTCTGTGGACTAAGGGCAAGAAGAAGACCGACAAAGGTGCTAGACAAGGTCCCAAGGGAGGGGCCAAACCACAACAGAGTGGCGGTGGGAAGGAGAGAGACATGAGCACAGTGAGATGCTTTGCTTGTGGAGAGATGGGTCACTATGCAGGACAGTGTCCTGAGAAGAAGAAGAAGAAGCAACATGATGATTCAACAATGACAACAGAGGAGCTTGAGTTCGATAAACAGTTTGCGAGAGAGTGTGCATTTGCTACTTCTTTGTCAGTTGCTACACCATCCAGCATCAGGTGGGGAGACAAAGTTGAGGAGGACCTATTGACTCATAGTAGTGATTCAGATGGAGCTCAGACTCAGTTTTCATGGACACCATCATCAGGGGTGACTAGTCCACTCGGGACAACTTTAGTTTCAGAGTTGTCGAGACAGAGGGTTGGTGCAGGGGCTTTAGAGCATTAGAGATTGATGAGGAGTAGCAGCAGGGCACCACAAAGGCTTGAGCCTCACTTGGCTACGAAGATGAGTAGATCAGGTTCTGGATCCACTTCAGGTGGAAGACACTTGGTGACAGGCCAAGTTGAGGATCTTGGTGAGATGTCGGGATCTAGATACTCTTGGTGAGATACCAAGAGGGGGAGACTCTTGGTGAGATGCCAAGATAGTGACTATTGGTGATATGCCAGGAGTAGTGACCGTTGGCGAGATGCCAGGAGGTAGAAATCCTTGGTGGGAGACCAAGGTTGAGACCTTTGGTTTGATCCCAAGATCTAGGTGATCTTGGATAGGTGGAGATGCACTTCCATCTATAGATCACACAGGTTGAGCAGATCTGTGACAAAGACCATTTTTGATGATCAAGGTACATCCATACTCACTGAGTATTTGCCAGTAGGAAACCATGTCTACTATAGGGATGATATTGGTGGTGAAGGGCACTTTCCTTGGTAAGAGGGAGTGTTGAGATTTGGGTACCTTGGAAAGTGGTCCCCTTGTGTTTGTGAGTCTCTAAACACAAAGGGGGAGACTATTACCCTCATTACTTTACTTTATGATTCTAATTTCACTTTGACTTAGGAGATTTAAGTCAAAAGTGAAATATGTCTCTTAAGTCAAAAGTGACTATTAATTCACTTTGTGGGTGAATTGAGGGACATAAAGAGAAATAATGAAACTAAGCCAAAGTGGGTTTTTAGTTGAGATTCTTTTTGGAAGATCTCAACCTTTGATTAGAAATGGGATGGGATGATCTCTTCCATCCATTTCTAGGTTTCCTTATGATTTCTATAAAGAGGGCGCATAGGGCATTTGGAGGCTCATTCTCACTTGTATGTTCACCAAAGGAGCTTGGAGAAGGGCAAGGAGATGAGAATGGAAGCATTGGGAGAGGAGAGCTTGGGTGCCTCCTTTCATGGAGGGATCATGAAGGCTTAGGGCCTAGTTTATTTGTGGTGATCACACTTGTTTGAAGGAGGGTGCACCATAGGAGTGGGGCGCACAACTAGAAGGGATCAATTTTACTTGGAGGAAGTCAGATCTGCTTGTTTCAGTGGAGAGGCAACACAAAAGAGCACATTGTGGTGCAAGGGTTTCTTCTTCAGAGCATCCAGGTTCAAGGGCGCTTCACTTCAGTGGATATAGCAACAAAGGGAGAGGGTGCACTAAGCTTGGGTGCATATCTCCTTGGATCCTTTGGAAAGGCTCGAGAGGAGCTTGCTTTGCATACAGGTTCCATCATATTGTATTTGTTGTTGTATCTCATGCTTTAGACACCGGTTATATATACTTCCTTTCCAAACTGATTTTCCTCGGGGGGGTTTTATCCAGGGTCATGTTGACCAAAAATAATTGTGTTCATTTCATGCATGCTTAGAATTGTAAATCAACATTTAGAGTTGTAAAGATCTAGAGGTAGTGTTATTTTTTTTGAGTATATTGCATGTGCTAACATTGGGATAATAAAACACTTGCAAGGGCACCTCAAAAGGACCTTAACCATCAAAACTGTGAGAAGAAAGTACTTGACTGTTTGTTGTCCTAAATTAGCTGCAAAGGACAGTCTTGAAGATGAAACCTAGAGCCCAACAAGAGGTCAAAGACAGACCTGTTGGGCAACCTCACAGTACCTCAAAATTTCTACATCATATAGCTTGCTTTATTGTTTCTTCTTTCCAACAAATAACTTAAATTCCCATGCCAATCTTCTATCCTAGAACGTGAGGCTTGAAGGAATCTTTGGTCTTATGTACATTCATTGAGGCCATCTATCCTTCGTGTCTTGTAAGTTGCAACTCATGCTTTCTATTGATCCTATCCACTCTGTGGAAGTTTGGTTTAGTCTTCTCAAACATCTTCTAAGTATCTTGACAATTGAAGTTTGCATCATATTTCTATTGCTAGTCTTTCCAAATAGGGGGTATGGTGTCAAGTTGTGTTTTGAGTAAGATCAAATTTTGGTATTATTCCACATGACTTTGTAAAAGCATTATTGTCAAACGTTAGGAGATAATCTTCGGCTAACTTCTTTTCATTCACTTGGAATATGTGTTCTACATTTCCACAAGTCATTAATCAATCAACCATGGAGTAATTGAAATAAACCGTTTAATCTCCTCCATTAATAGGGCAATCTTGACCTCACCCCCTAATTGACGGCTCTCTCGAGCTTCATCCAAGATACATTCTCAAATTAAATGGCCCCACCACTAGTGGAGGCCTTCGTAAGTCTTCCAAAAATTCTTCATAATCACAATCCACGATTAGTGAAGTGAGAGGAGGGTTCTTTATATGATTTGTCTTACTCAATTTACCAACATTCTCATTATTCTAAACACTTTGGACACTGCCTACATTCAAAACAATCATAATTTTAGTTTGACTTCTTTCTCAAGACACACTTGGAGTCCTAATAAGAGAATTCTACTAAGTTGCAGGAAAGGTCTAGTCCTAATGGAAACACAAAAACACGTGGTATGGCCTTGAAACATGTTTTCGACGATAGGAATGCATCCCACATGTGGGAAACATGTTTTTCATGAATGAAAACACATTTTAGAGCTGTACCAGTGTCCGTACAATGCATTTCCAACACTAAATCTGCCTATTTTGACTTGGTTAGACTCGGTTTTTGATTAGGTTTGACAAAAAATGCTAGCAATTAATGGTAATGTTAAATTCTTAAAGTAAAAGTTGACATTTAATTTTTAACATTACCATTAATTGTTTTAGGATGTTTGAGATTGGTTCTAACCTTATTGGATTTCATATGTAGAAAGTAGAATTTCACATCCCATTCAAAATTTAGTAGACTTAATAGTTTTCAAGATTACATGATTGGTAGGATTGCATCATTTTCATTGGTTTCTATCATGTATGAGGGTATGGGATTGACATTTAATCAAGAGCACCTCGATGTTGGTGTTGATTGTTGAACTCCTCTGTCACAACCTTAGCAAAAATGTAGCCTTAACTCAAGGAAAAATCATTGATTTGGAGTGTTAAAATTTTTCTTCCATATTTTAAGGCTTGGATTAGGTAGTTTCATCAAAATTGCATGGTGTTCACTAATGTCCCTAGAGGATCAAGGAAAAGGCTAGAGAAGAGGCAAAGGGTGATACTCATGATGAGGATCCCAATATAAGTGATGGTGGAACATTGCTTGTCATTTAAATGCCCTTGCTCATTTATTCGCTATATATATCGATCGTGTTTCTTCATTTCCAAATTGTTGAGGGATCACATTTCCAATGCATTTCCTTTTCAGAAACTCATACTGGGTTCCTTGTATCGGGCAACTTAGAAATTCTAATTCAAGAATCCTTTCAACATATATTGTTGATAAAAGTCGACATAGGATGGATGGATACTTCTATAATGCATCGATATTTTTTTGTTTTTTATTGTAACAAGTAATATGTGTTGAGTTAAAAAACCACAGGTTTACTCATATCACGAAGTACAATAATATTTAAAAAAACTACAAGTTTACTCATATGATGAAGTATAATAGTATTTTAAGTATTGCTTCTGTACATAACAATTCCCCTCCTTGCTCAGGAGGAGAAGGTTCAAACTCTTACATTTTTTCCTACCAATAGAATTTCCTTCTTTTCTAGATTGGCATGAATATATTTTCACAAATTGGATGCATAATAGTAGACAAAACCAAAGAATAACTTTAGAGGGATTACTTTTGGCTAGCAATTCTAGGTATATTCAAAGTAGCCTGTGTTCCCAATATAGTATTTCATACAACTTCTTCCTTGATCTTGGGATCCCGAGCTTCCCATCACAAGAATAGTTGATTTGACTAATGCTTCTAGGATAGGATGACATCCAATTGTGTATTTTGTGAACTCATCTGTATTTTGTGAAGTCTATAGTGGCAGGAGGCAGGTGCTTTGGACAATTGTTGTTGAAGTGTCCATACTCATGGCACCTTGTGCATTTGAATTGGAGTTGTTCGTAGTCCAATGGTTGTGTTATCCCCTAGCCTAGGGATAACTAAGGAGATCACGTCTTGAGGCCCACAGGTCCTAGACATGGAGTGTCGAGAGCAAGACGACTTAAGCATGGCCCCAAAGGGCCCCTCTTTTCTTCAGTGCAGTCAACATATCACCAACAACAGTATTCATCACACCGGCTTGGTCCTAAAATGGCAATGAGTCTTGCTCCATGAGGTAATAAGTCCGGGTGTCATGGTATGTATTGCTTCGATTTTTAAAACATTTAAACATGTTGCATTAAATCTTTTTGGATTTCATAACGTTTTCTTGACTTTATGCTCTTTGCCTTGTCCAAACCTAGGAGGGTCACATGGCGCCCTAGTAAGTTAGTTTCCTTTTAGGATAGGTTGCTACCTAGTGGATCTTTGAAGAGTCATCGCCCGTTCCCTCCATACCATTTTCCATCTTTATCTCCATCTATTCACATTTTTGGGCATTGGGGAAGGCTCCACTTGGAAAGGGTTGTACCTTACCTCATGGGAAGAAGGGGCTAAAGGCCCAAGGGGCAATGTAGATGGAAAAAGTTAAGAGCCGAATTTAAACCTTCGAGATGCTTTGCCCAGGTATCCTTGAGAAAGCACTGAAACGTTTCTCAACAAGAAAAGGGGACCCGCATATGAATAAAACACTCAAGGCATTTGTAGGTGGATATGAGGTTTCATCATGAGCCGGCCTATCATGACCATGGACATGTAGCGGTATGATACTACCACCCAACTGGTCACCAAGCCAAGGTAGTGGCTCTTAGTTGCATGGCCAAGAGAAAGGGGGTCTCATCACGAGCCAACCTTCACTTTTTCGTGAAATGTTTGTGGGTGACACTGCCACTAGCTGGTCACCAAGCTAGGGTGGTGGCCATCAGCTCTTTCCTTGCAGCATGAAGAAAGAAAGCTAAAAGAAGAAAGAAAAGATAAAAATAAATGGCAATCAATGGGCTTGGAAACATTTGCATCCATGACAAGGTGCAACTCACCCTCAAGAAAGGCACCCATAGGTGAGTGTTACATTTCCTTGCTATCACATGCACCCTATGTCCAAATTTTTTCCTCTCACCATCTCATATGTTTGCATGATTTGGATCAAGCTTCACTGGCGAAACAACCATGACTTAAGGGAGACTGGCCCAATAGGACACCTTGAGACCATTCCAAACCCTAGACTTGTCAAGTTGCATAATGTTTTGAGCATTTGTTTGGATTTAGGGGCGGTTAATGCACATGTTTAGGAGTTTTAATTATTAGATGTGATTTATGTATTGTGATGCCTGTGACTTATGGACCCCTGGAGGGCGTACTTATTGTCTTTGTAGGACTTTTCCTAGTGAATAGGTACATGGAGAGATGACTAGCTCAGACCTTCATGAGGGCTCAAAGCCCATTTGATGGATGATGAGATCCTAACCAGGGAGTAGGATGAAGATGAAGGGGTTCTGCCAAGAAAAAGAAGGACGTTTCCTTTGGAGGCACTTTGGTGGACCTAGACCCAGGCGACGATGCCTTTCCCACCTGAATGCTGGCCTTTGGAGGCCTTGGACATCACCCATACAGCCCTGGATGTTTCTACATGCAGTGGTTGTCACCTTGGGGGTAATCATGAGGTTATTGGCACATGTGGATAGGGTTTTGGCCTTTGGAGGCCCAAAATTTCACTCCTTGAGCCCAATGTTCCATGACAGAGGTCCAACGTCAGCCTAGAGGGGCATGACGTCACCCCTAAGAGGGTCTTTACATGCAACTTTATTTTATTTTGTCCAGAATTTAATTTTGTAAGAAACTGGCGCGATCGACCCTGATATTTTGACCTAAAATAATTAAAGGTCAAATTTTGGTATAAATAAACATAAAGTGATATTCATTTTATCATAACTCTCACTTGGGAGAGTGGAGGTCTGACATTTTCTCCCTACTAAGGGTTATTGGCTGAAATACGGAGGGCGCTACTCTTTTAAGGCTTGTTTTTGGCGCTTGGACAAATTTTATGAAGTTTTGTGGCAATCTTGCATGGTTTTACATGATTATTCTTGGTGCAAGTAAGTAGATTTTTACTTTGTCATTGTAAATGGTTATGGTAATGGTTTGCTTGCTCATACAAGATTATGAATTTGCATGTTTTAATTAATGCAATTTAGTTTATGCAGAAAATTTGCTGCATTAAGATGGCTGTAACAGTGATCTATAACAGCAGCAAGTAAATTAGTTATCTAGGCTAAGTGAGGGTTAGTTTTAGTTAATGAAAGCTAGAAAGTTTGAGGTTTGAGTGTTGGTTTGATCTCTCTACAAAAGGAGTGTAAGGACTAGTGCTTTTAAGGGGTTATGGAGTCAAGAGTTCAGCAAACATTCATTTGGAGTAAGCAACAAAATGATTATGTTATCCAAAATATGAATCTTAGAGTAGTAACTTAAGTCCACTTGAGGTTCAGCCTTTGGGGAGGTGAGCTACTAGAGAGTAGGCACTTCTAGGCCCTAGCAGTTTTCCTCCTTAGATAGTTGAAGAAATATTTAAATGCAATTACAAGTGATCAAGACCTCTAAAGAGCTAGCACTTTAGGGCTTTAGAGGCTTGTCAATATACACCAATTAGGCTAAGTCTAGCAAATACAAAGTGAAGAAGTAGTAACTTAAGTTCTTCACTTCTAGGGTTTATCAAGCATGCAATTTCATAATCTTTATCATGAACAAGAAAATATACCATAACCATTCAAAAGTAATGGCAAAAAGCAGATTTATTTACTTCACCAAGAATAATCATGCATGAAAACACTAGATTACCAATTGAATTCACCAGAATTGATCCAAGTTGCAAGTAGAAGACTCCAAAAGAGAGGTGCGCATCACAATTTCAGCCAATAAACCCTAAATAGGGCTCAAATTTCAGTCCTCTTCCTTTTGTGTGAGGAGTTGTTGTGATAAAATGAGAGTATTTTATCTCTATTTATACAAAACTTTGACCCTTAATTAATTTTAGGTCAAAATTAAGGCCGACCTGGCCAATTTGCATTTAAATCCAAATTTTACATAAATAAAATTAATTATTATCTAAAGACACCTCCAAGGGTGACATCATGCTCTTCTAGGGTGATGTTGAGGCCCCAAGGTGGAACGTTGGGCCTAGAATGTAGAACTCTTAGCCTCCAGAGGCCCTTGATGATACCCACATGTGGCACCAAGCTCACAACTGCGTCCAAAATGAAAACCCTAGCTCTGGATGACGTCTAGGGTCATCATGGTGACGTCCTAGGCCTTTAAGGGCCAACGTTCATGTGGAAGAGTAAGATCCCCTTGGGTCTAGGTCTGCCAGGGTGCCTCCAAAGGAAACATCCTTCTTTCTTCCTGGTGCAAATCGTCAATGTCTTCTTGCCCATGGCCGGGGTTGCAACATCCATATGTGGGCTTTAAGCCCCATGAAGGTCCGAGCTAATCATTACCTCATGTGTACCTATCCACTAGGTAAGGTCTTGTAGCAACAATAAGTACGCCCTCCAGAGGTTCATAAGTCACAGGGTAAATCACATCCAATAATTAAATTACCCACACATGTGCATCAAACCCCCCTTAACCAAGATAAATGCTCAAAGACGTTATGTAATTTGACAAGTTAGGTTTGAAGAAGGTCTCAGGGTGTCTTATTGGGCTAACCTTCCCTAAGTTTGGGGTGTTCCCATGTGGGAGTCAATCCAGGTCATGTAAGTGTATGAGGTGGCATGGGGTAAGTGTTTGGGCATGGGGTGCAATAATAATAGGGAAATGTAAGTCTTACCTGTGGGTGCCTTTGTAGAGGGCGAGTTGCACCTTGTCATAAATGCTATTGTTTCCTAGCCCATTCATTGCCTTTTACTCTTAGCTTTATTGCTTTTGATCTTTTGCTTTTTTGCTTCAAGGGAATAGTTGGGGGTCACTGTCCTGGCTTGATGACTAGAGGTGACAGTGTTATCCACAAACATTTCACGAAGATGATAAGGCTGGCTCATGATGAGACCCCCTTTCTCTTGGATATGCCACCAAGAGTCAATACCCTAGTTTGGTGACTAGATAGGTGGTAATGTCATACCACTACATGCCCATGGTCATAATAGGCCGGCTCATGATGAGACCTCCTATCCACCAACTAGTACCTTGAGTTCATGTATCTTATGGGTTCCCTTTTCTTACTCAGAAGCCTTTTACTACTTTCTCGGGAATCCTTGGGCGAAGCATATCAAAGGTTTCAATTTGGCTTTTAACTCTTGCCAGCTACTTTTACCGTCTGGGCCTTTAGCCCCTTCTTCCCACAAGGCAAGGTACAACCCTTCCTTGTGTGGCCAATCCCAATGCCCAAACAAAGGTAGGGGGAGATGAGAGGAATAAAGATGAAAAGTGGTAAGTATGGAGGGAACGAACGATGACCTTTCACAAACCCACCCAGTGGTAACCCATCCTAAAGGGAGATCAACTTACTAGGGCACCATGTCACCATTCCAGGTATGAACAAGTCAAAGATCATAATTTCCAAGCAAACGGTATGAAATGAAGGAGAATTCAATGCAACATATTCAAGTGCTTCAAAAATCAGAGTGACACATACCATGATACCCAGACTCATTACCTCATGGAGCAAGACTTACTACTACTTCAAGACCAGGCTAGTGGGATGGATGCTGCTGCTGCTGATAAATGGACTGCATTGAAGAAAAGAGAGACCCTTCGGGGCCATGCTCAAGTCGTCCAGCTCTCGGTACTCCATGTCTAGGACCTGTGGGCCTCGAGACGTGATCTCCTTATTTATCCCTAGGGTAGTGGATAACAACAACCATTACCAAAATATAGGACAACGAAAGGAATTGAGATGAAAAGTGTTATGGAAGGGAGCGGTATGTTACCCCTATCAAGGCCTCCCAGTAGGACCTTTGTTCCCCAAGAGTGACAACACTGGACTAGGACACAAATGATGACCACCAAGGTGAAACAAGGCATAAAGCATAACTTCCAAGCAATCATGATCCATAATCTGACTTCAACCCATAATCCTCACCTAAATGCCTAATGCATTAAATGTGTCACTTTATATGAAACAATGACTAGTGTACCTCATGTGTGGTTGACCACCATCATCAGATGAGCCATGCTAAACAAGTGAAATGGACTGAGTTGTGCAATGATGAGGGGGGAGGCATCTGAGGGGTTGTTGTCCTTGGAGAATGTAGATGATCATCTCTAGGATCATTGTCTTCATTGTGGGCTATGAGACATGATCTCCTCTAGTTACCCCTAGGTGAGAGGGGGGGTAATAGTGGTCAACACATAGAGAAAGGGCGCCAATGGACACCCTTGTTTGATAGAATTGTGAAGGTGGATGCAAGGATACAAGTATTCATCAAAACAAAGGCTAAGGCACATGAGAACAAAGTATTAGTCATTTTAACACATCATGAGCCAAAGCCAAGACAAGTAAACATGTCCATGATAAATGTCCAATCAATACTTTGCCAAAGCCAATTTTTAGGAAGAGGGCTTGTTGACGAGACTCCCTGGCCCACTCCATGGCCTCCCAAGCTAATAACACTATATCCAAAATAAACTGCCCCTGCACAAACTTTGTCTATTCATGGCGAACAATTTTCTTGGCCACATCTTGCACTATCATAGCTACTACCTTAGCCATGATTTTATAGGCCATGCTCAACAAAGTTATTGGATTCCAACCACCAATAGAATCTCTAGCAGTGTTCTTTAGAATAAGCTTGATCAGACCCTAATTAAGTGACTCCGATAAGCTACCTAAAGAGAAAAACTCATAATCAAGTTTACAAAATCCATCCCCCACTGTATACCACTTTGCCTTGTAGAACTCACAAGGAAATCCATCAATTCCGGGAGATTTCCCATTTTGCTTTGAGGAAAGGGCAACAAAGAACTCTTCATCAATGAAATTACTATCCAATCTATCTTAATCAACAATCGAAACGTTATGAGGGACCACCTTGTAGAAAGCATCCCTAACAGCCACAACTAAGTCTGACAAATGGTAAGAAGAAAAAGTGTTCTGAAAATGCTCACCACACATACCTTTCATCTTGATTGGGTTCTCCTTAAGAGATCCATTAGCTCGACATAGACCAAGCACCTTGTAAACTACCACCTTCTTCTTTAGAAAAACAAAGAACTTAGAGCCTCCATCACCTTCTTGAATCCACTGCAATTGGGCATGTACCTAGGCCCCTCTGGAAATGTATTCCTCCCTTTGCACCACCAACTCTAGCCAAGTTGTATCCTCCTGAAGACTAATGTAATGCAAATGCTCATTCAAAATGGTACGAACCTCCTCAAGCTTCCATTTGGCCTCTAGAAGTTCTCTCCTACTCTTATGCACAATCATGCGACCCCACCCCCTCATAAACTTCACAATGCGATGAATCACTGCCTCCCACCACAACCACCAACCTCTGTTCCTCCTAGGATGGGGTACAAGGATCCAAAAATGATGCACAAGAGTACGAACGTCTAGAGAATCCAAATGAGAAACAATCAACTTGAACTAGGATGAAGGTTTAGAATTCGCCACATGCCCTACTAAAATGGAGGTCAGAAGGGGTAGGTGATCCATCTTTGTAAGAACGATCAACACGTGCACTGGTCGCATACTCTCGGAAAAGAAAATGTCATCCTGTGGACCATAAATCCGATCTAGCCTTTCCTGAACCCTAGCAGGACCCCATCTAAAATTGGACCAGGTGAACCATCCTACATAGTCCAACCCCTTTTCCCCCCCAATTGGGATCAAAAAGTTGAAGAGTAGCTTTGCACTTCAACCACATCTAGTTCTCCGAATCACAAACCACCAAACCAACTCCCCACCCCTACACACCTCACTCAATCATGTTGAAGTCTCCCCCAACAATCCACTCCGCATCCAGCATGGAGGACTGCAGCCACTCCTAGAGATGAGTGCAGATCGAATGGCTGTTTGGTGCATAAACTGAACAAAATCCTAGCAGTCTCATTATAGCTAATGTTTCCTCTTTGTTGATCATGATTTTGTCTAAAATTTATTTATAGCCTTTCTTACTTTTTTATTTTTATTTTTAATTTTTTTTTAATTCAATGTTCTCCCTTGAATTTCTTTTAATTTAGGCTCAACTTGACTTTGTATTCACTTTTGTTGGGCCTATAACAGGAACAATACTTGAGTTCTGAACCCTAAGTCTTCAGAATCTTAGGATTTTTTTTTCAGTTGTATTGGGTCAGAGTATCTGAGAATGAGTATCAGATTGCAGGAATGAAGCTTATCTCATTACTAAATTCAGTATGCTGCTATTTGTTCCCAGTGTTATTCATCTAATTGTGGACAATTTTTTCTTAAAATTAGAGTTATGAACACAAGGAAAGGAAGGAATGAATATTTTAAAGGCGTTTGAGGAATGACCAGAATCTCTACCTCATTTATTTATGGATGTATATGACTTGGACTTCGTAGCAAATATTGATTTCTGATCTCTGACATGGTTTTTTAAAGCAGCCTCCTGAATATATGTCGGAGAACATGTTGAGGAATTCGGCTTGGATTGGAGGTGCTATCCTGGCAAAAGTCGTCTTCCCTCAGAATCAGCATATCACAAAGGCAGAGTATGACGAATCTGGGCCAACTATCATTCATAGGAAATGCTTCTAAAATAATTTTTCTTTCACATGCATTCAAAGGCTGTTGTTATTGATGTTGGTGGGGAACATGTTGAGGAATTCGTCTTGGATTAGAAGTGCTATCTTGGCAAAGGTTCTTCCCTCAGAATCAACATGTCACAAAGGCAGAGAATGACGAATCTGGGCCAACTATGATTCATGGGAAATGCTTCTAAAATATTATTTTATCTTTCGCATGCATTCAAAGGCTGATATTTTTCAAGTGGTCAGCAATCACATTTTCAGGAAGTGAAAGATGAAACATCATGAACTTGGAACCTCCCTTTTGGATGAAGATCTTCTACTCTATGGTCCTTTTCTCCAGTCTTCATTGCTAGATTATTTTGGATGTGTTCTTTTTTACAAGTTCAGCCGTATTTACATCCCTCATTCCTTTTCTTCGGTAAAATGATTATTATGACCGAATGTAAAATGTTTGCAGCAAACACAGGTTTTGAGTAATTTTCTGTAGAAGCCCAGTTTCGAAACATCTTCTAGTAAGTCTGCCCTACAGTTTTCATCCATGTAAAGCTTTTATTTTATCTTCAAGTGAAGTTTTACATATGAATTTAGTCCATAGATTAGTACCACCTTTCTATTTTCCCCGCCGAATATTTAATGAGCTGTTTCACTGCCTGCGAGACATCTTTTCATTGAGTTTGTCAACACGGACAACACCTTCAAAACTGGCTGATAAATTCTGATCTTTAAATTCATCAAGGCAGAATGTAATGAACGGGATCAGACTTACCATATTTTCCAAAAACCAGTTACTTTTCAGTCTGGCTTGATAACGAGTCAAAATGACAATCAATGTTTTCGTAGAAAGATTAAGCAAGTGATAAAGCTAGACGAATGGATGTCTCTTTGGCTTGTTCCCCGTGGTTGATTCCATTTTTTGGAACATGTAAATTATGTATATTGAACATACAACTAAAGTGATAGCTTTCACTGATCGGGACAATCATCCCTTCGGAGAATATTCGTGTAATTTTTAGTTTTCATATGCTTTAATGCATGTTACAGATGTTTCTTCTAATAAAGCTTGCGTGAATGCCTTAACGAGTGGATTGAAATTGCCCAAATCTGAAGCCATGGAAGTTCTTTTGGTTGTGTAGCTAACTTCCAAAGTCCGTCCATGAAAATCCTACTAAATGTATCTCTTATTTATTTCACTGGCCATGTTCATTACTGTGTAAAATGGTTAATTTTGTTGGGTTTTTGTGAGATTCAATGCTATATTAGCCTGGGATCAACTAATTTCAAATGGGTCATTTGACCTTTGTTTTGAATGCTTCCACGTTTGTGCTTTTAATTGTGATTGTTCAGTCTAAAATCAAGAATACTATTTGGGAAGATGAGTTTGTGATTGGTGGAAAATAAAGAGGGTTCATTGTAATAGTGAAAATGAAAAATGAGGAGAATTATTGATGAAATAAATAATCATCTATATATATTGGTTGAATAATATTTGGGAAGATGGGTATATGATTGGTGGAAAATAATAAGAGTTCATTGTAAGAGTGAAAATGAAAAATCAAAAAAATTATTGATGAACTAAATAAGCATCTATATATATTGGTAAATTTGGATTTCTTGTTTCATAATATTAATGAATATACGTATTTAAGTATTTTAAGCATGTATATATATTGGTCAATTTGGATGTCTTGTTTCATAATATTAATGAATATACATATTCACGCATTTTCTTTAATTAAATGCAGTCACAAGGTGCTTTGCGCAAAATGCCCAAATAATAACATTTGCAAAATATGCATTATTTTAATAGATTTGGGTAGGTAGAACATTAGAAAGTAAAGAGATAATCCATTAAAAAATGAGATGTTTAGTACATTAGCATCAAATGTTATGAGGGCATTATTGGATGTGAGAAACAAAAAATATCACTTTAGAACAATAATATATCCAATCTTCTATATTACTATTTACTCCATAATTCAATCTAAGCAATGCCTTAATCGAGGAGGATTTTCAAGATGATGGTGATGATCAAGATCTATACGTAGTTGTAAGCAGGTTTTTCAATTGTGGACTTTCAGGTTTTTTGTATTTTAGATTATGAACTCTTGTTTTTCTACATCCATGTAGTTATAAATGTCTTTTCTATTTCAAACTTTTGGATATTTTGTGTTAGGTTATGAACTTTTGTAATCATTTATCTATTCCAAGGTAGGATAGGAATGCTATGCAAGTTTTGATATGTTAAGAAGATTACTCTAGTTTGTGTCATCTAGTTTATTGTGATTAAAAAACACATATATGATCTAAAATATGATTATGTGGGTTTTCTGTTATGTGTTGTGCTTGATATATTACGTTCGGAACTAAATTGAAAATATACACATTTTTTAATCGACTTAATAGATGTATTGGGTATTGTTATATATTTATAGATACAATGTTTTATTAGAATTGCAAATGAAGAAGACATAATTCAATATTGCAACGGTCATGCTATTGGAAGAAGTCATATGTACCTGCCTCAACCCACTTTTGACGAATATACCAATGAATTGTGCATTACAAGATTGGTGAGTAACTTGTAGAAGCTAAATGTTATTTCTATATTAAAAGTGACAAGCAAATGGCCATAATCATGTAGTTAAATGAAGAAGATATAGTTCAATATTGCAATGATCATGCTATTGGAAGAAATCGTATGTACTCACCACAACCCACTTTTGATGAATATAGCAATGAATTGTGCATTACAAGATTGGCGAGTAACTTGTAGAAGGTAAATGCTATTTCTATATTAAAAGTGACCAGGAAATGGCCATAGTCATGTAGTCAAATGGCACATTGTGAGAGAAGATTGTATGTATGAGCATTCTAGATTTGGTGTGGCGTTGACTGTAATGGAGGTATATATGGGGTTAAATGTATGTGTATCAAGGGTGGGCCTAATAGGGGGACTTGTTACCTCCCAGACTAGCACGTCAAATGTTACAAAGTCCCTTGACAAAGTGCAACCCTAAGGGCACTTAAGAAGATTGTCCAATGTCGCTAAGGTGATACTTTCTCACACTTTGGGTTGTTTTTTTCTAGCACAAGGAAATCGTAGAAAGATTGTGTTTGATGTTTTTTATAAGAATAAAATGGATGGTGGAATTTATGAAGACTAGTGCATATCCAATTTGGGCTATGGAGGTAGGGCATATTAAGATTAAGAGGGTTAGAATATGATGGAGAAGATGTAATTAAGCCATCATAAGTGTGCCATAATTAGTCCAAAACAAATTTTCAGATTATGCAAGAATAAAGTGGGCCCTTAAACAAGATGAACCATTGCAACCATAAAATTCTAGAGAACAATAATGTGCAACCAATAAATAAAGGCGACAACAATAATGTCTCCAAAAGATAGAAATAATGTCAGGAAGATATTTCAATAATTCAATATTACATAAGGATTAGAGAGATGGTTTAACAACTTCAACCCTAATCTCTTCTTTTGGGACAAAATTGCCCTTTTACAAAGATTATTTCAATAGAAAAGTAATGACAATTCTTGTAAAAACCTTAATAGTCCATGAAAATAATAAAAAAGATGAAAACAACTTCAACTTGAACTAATGACCATCCTCCTAAAGATGTTAAACTAAGTGCTTCGATGAGAATTCTCTATCTTCCAACCATGTCTTTAGCAAATTAGAATATATCTCCTTATATAGCTTTACTTTCAACAACTTCTCCAATAAAATATTATTTCTTTTATAATCCTCAAGTGAAGGACTACCTTTTGTCTTTTAAGTGAATAAAATAGGTCCATAATGTCACTTGTCGTCTCTATAAGAAAAACTCCTTTGCTTTCCATGTCATTTGACATCTCATTATGCAAAGAGCTTGCCTCCAAATATTTAGAAAAGAGCTTGAACTATGTGCTCATCTCCAAATGCCTCAAAAGATTAAATATGCTTCAAAATATGTGAAAACGGATTAAATAATGTGTTCTTACTTGCAAAAGTTCTCCTCAAATGGGAGATATGTCTTTAAGTAGATGGAAGATGTTCCATTAGGGTTATTTCTCACTCTTTACCTTCAACATGCTTTAACCACCTCCTTGAAGAGGGTGTTCAACCTTAAGTGGGATTTGGACTAAGGCCAAGTGCAACCTAGTGTCACATGGCACCTTTCCAAGTAGGGTGTTTTTCTTTTTATGCCCATTAACCCCTTTCCTTACCACAAATCGTGCTCTGGACCCCAAATAAGATATGAGTTGTCTACTTTGGGCCTTGTTTGAACCCTACCTTGTCACAAACTGTGCCTTGGAGTTTTCGCTTAGTATGGTGTTAATCTTTTAAGGTTCCCTTGCTCACATCATCCATCCATGTGGCTTGGGGCATAGGTTCAACTTGTTGAAATATTGTAACTACGAAGAATATTCTAATTATAATTGAGTTATTATTGTATAGATCAAATCCCCTTTTGTAGATTGATCATGTCGGGGCTTATGTATGACCAAATCCCCTTTTTGGATTGGTCAAACCATATTCATATAGTGGTAATTGAGAAGTCGACCCCTAGGGTTTATTAAAGTGGTTTTAACCACTATTGGAAGAAGTCGGCCCTGCTTGGTGAAGAGACATAACCCTATCACCCCTCGGCTAGTATAAATAAGAGAGGATGGTGCCTCATTCACTCGCTCACTCAGTCACTCATCTAGTGTGCAAGTTTTGGAGGTCGCCGCAGTTGCAAAAAGGAGAGAGAGGCACATTGCTCAGTCTTGGATATTCTCTAGTGTTTTGGTCTTTAGTCTTGACATTGTATTGGCAATCTATTATTGATGAAGTTTTTGCTGGGTTTTCTCCCCCATGAGGTTTTTCCAAGATAAAATGTTGTGTACCTTGTGATTGTGTTTCTTTCAGTGATCATGCTTATGCTATTATTGTCTAGTAAATTGAAAAGAACTTAATAACAACTCTAAATTTAAACATGGTATCAAAGCTTGACTGAATAGAGCACCATTCACTAGGTAACCAAAAACGTCACTGTTGTCGTATAAGAAAATTAGGGCTTTTATTGGAAGATAATTTTTGACTAAAAACCACCTAAGGAAGTGCACTCTAGTCTAGCACATCACTTGCTAGCTTGAGCGCACCTTTTCAGTGGCCAGAGCCTTCGGAAAGTGAAACCCTAGCTATGTTTGGTACCAGAAAACCAAAAAACCAGGAAACTAGAACTAGTACCAGAAGTACTAGTTCAAATTTGTGCAGGTTCAGTTTCAAGGGATAAAATTGGGATTTTCTGAAAACAGAGAGCTCCAGCCTACTCGCCTCAACCCAACGCATCTCCTGGTAAGTTCAGATTCAATTTCTGAGCACTTTCATTTTTTGGTCATTTTCCCAACTCCAGGTCAAGATGTCTGCAAGCACCAAACTTGTTGACAAATTAGAAGGTGTGAAAAACTTTCGTGCCTGGAAGTACAGGATTGCACTCATTCTTGAAACGAATGACCTTGCAAAATTCATAAAAGAAAATGTACCAGAACCCGAAGAAGATGCAGCCAAAGCAAAGTACAAGAAGGATATGGTTAAGGCTAAAAGGATCATTGCAGACTCTATTAAAGATCACTTGATCCCTCAAGTGTCTTCAAAGAATACTCCAAAAGAGATGTTTGATGCCCTAACCAGAATGTATGAAGGAAAGAACATTAACCTGAAGATGAACTTGAGAACTCAACTCAAGAATACAAAGATGCAGAAAGGAGAAACAGTTCAAGACTATTTCTCTAGGGTTACTCATTTCAAAGAACAACTAGAAGAAATTGGAGATAACTTGGATGAAGATAAACTTATCATGACAACTCTTAATGGTCTCACAAGACCTTGGGATGCCTTCAACCAAACCATCTGTGCAAGAAAGGAGAAACTCCAATTTGACAGTGTTTGGAAAGAATGTGTTCAAGAAGAAGCAAGAGTAGCCAACCGAGAAGAAATACTTTTAAGGGATGAAGACCAAGCCCTAGTTGCTCATGCTAAAGGAGGAAAGAAAAGGTCTCACTTCCAAAAGAAGACCCACCTACATAAGGAATCTCACCCTCCAAGGAGATTCCAGAAATTTCAGAAAGGTCAAAGAAGAGAAAACATTTCTCCTCTTATCAATGTTATCATTGTGATAAGATGGGACATATTGCTAAGAATTGTCTTGCCAGAAGGGAAGAATACAAGAAGAGAAATAACAAAAGACATCATGCCCATGCAGTTGAAGATGATGAGCCACCCACGAAGTTGACAAAAGAAGAGATTGAAGATTATGTTTTATTTTCTTCCCTCTCAAGATCTGTGACACCTGGTGAGGATACTTGGCTCATAGATAGTGGTGCCTCTAAGCACATGACAGGTCAGAGAGACATTCTCTCTAGCCTCATAGAAAATAAATTTCCCCAGAAAGTTACACTCAGAGACTATTACCAGTACCCTATCAAAGGAGTGGGAGAATCCACCTACAAAATTGATTCAGGGACCTCGATGAAAATGAAAGATGTACTATATGTACCAGGTTTGACAAATAACTTACTTTCTATCTCAACTTTATATAAGAAAGGTTTCAGGGTTGCATTCATAAATGGTGAAGTTTTTATGTGGCCTAAAGGAAAAACCATAGAAGAAGCAATTGTCATTGGAACAAAAGAAGGTGGCTTGTATAAGTTAAAAGGTCACTCAGATGCAACTTTGACTCACTCCACTGAGATTCCATGTGAACTTTGACATAGAAGAATAACTCACTTCAAATACAAAGCCTTACCATATGTAGCAAGGTAGTTACAGGTCTACTAGAGTTCAAGGTTGATCATGAAGGTGTGTGCAAGGGATGTGCACAAGGAAATAACATAAATAATCCTTTCCCAAAGAGTGACAATAAAGCAAAAGGAATCTTGGAGCTCATCCACTTAGATGTATGTGTTCCAATGCCATCAACCTCTCTTAGTGGGTATGTATACTATGTGTCATTTATTGATGACTATTCTCGTAAGACTTGGGTTTATTTCTTGAAATCAAAAGATGAAGTATTTGGAAAATTCAAGGAATTCAAAGCCTTGATAGAAAATCTCTCCGAAAGAAAAATCAAGATACTCAGGTCAAATAATGGAGGAGAATACACCTCAAATTTTTTTGTAAACTTTTGCATAGATGCTAGAATTAAGAGGGAGCTCACCACTCCCTATAATCCTCAACAAAATGGTGTAGGAGAAAGAAAGAATAGAACAATAATGGAAGCAGTGAAGACTATGATCAACAATCAAGATCTTCCAATGCACTTATAGGTTGAAGCAGCGAGAACAACAATTTATGTCCAAAACAAATTATCCCATAGTGCACTTGGATTCAAAACCCCCGAAGAAATGTTCTTCGGAAAGAAGCCAGAAGTGAGCCATCTCAAGAGATTTAGTTGTCCAGTGTTTGTACACATTCCGAAAGAAAGGAGAACTAAGTTGGATCATTCAAGAAAGAAGGAAATATTTGTTGGATACTGTGAGGTCTCTAAGGCTTTCATAATTTACATATCAGGTTACCATCATATTGAGATCAACAGAGATGTAACCCTTGATGAAGATGTAACACTCAAGAAATCAAGGAGATGTTAGCTTGAAGAAGTATATGAAGAAGAACCTGTAGCTCCCAGAGTTGCAGAACCAGTGAAGGAAGTTACAATCACCCTTGATGATGAGATTATAGAAGATCATGATATGACTGAATCTTAAGAACCTCCCCAAATGACAATCTCTCACAAGATAAAGCCATATTGGGAAATAAACTTATTCAAGATGGAGAGAAGTATGGTGCCCTAGAAGGAACCATGAGACAAAGCAAGAAACCTAAGCCATTCTCTAGTTATATGGCCTTAATGTGTGATCTCATAGAAAATGAACCTACTTGCTTTGAAGAAGCCATTTAGAAGAAAGAATGGGTGGATGCCATGACAGAAGAATACCAATCCATTATAAAGAATGATGTATGGGAAATAGTTCCCTAACTGAAGAAAAAATATGTGGTATATTCCAAATGGTTATACAATATGAAACATGTTGCAGATGAAAGTATTGAAAAACATAAAGCAAGGTTTGTAGCTCGTGGCTTTTCTCAAAAGTAAGGCATTGGTTATGAATAGATGTTTTCTCCTGTATCCATATACACTTCTATTAGAACAATTATAGCTCTTGCAGCCAAGATGAAGTGGAATTAGTTAAACCAAATGGATGTGAAAACAACCTTCTTAAATGGTGTTATTGAAGAAGTGTATATAGAACAACCACAAGGGTTTGAAGTTAAAGATAAAAAGACTCATGTATGCAGGTTGAAGAAGGCTCTGTACGGGTTGAAGCAAGCTCCTAGAGCTTGATATGGCATAATTGATAGCTTCCTGACGAGCTTGGGATTTACCAAGAGTAAAGTTGATTCTAACCTCTATCTCAAGGTTATGAATGATGAGCCAGTTATATTGTTGTTATATGTGGATGAATTATTCTTAACTGGAGAAGAAAGGCTCATCAAAGATTGTAAGAAGAAGCTCGTTGTAGAATTTGAGATGAAAGACCTAGGCTGATGCATTATTTCTTAGCTCTTGAAGTTTGGCAGAGCCCAGAGAAGATATTCCTTAACCAAGGGAAGTATGCAGTTGAAATACTGAAGAGGTTTGATATGTTGGACTATAAAGCCATAAACATACCCATGGAAACAAAGTTGAAGCTCATGGTTGATACTTCATTAGAATTGGTTGATGCTACTATGTACAAACAAATTATTGGTTCGTTAATGTATCTAACGAATACCAGGCCTGATTATATGCTTTGTTGTGAACACCTTGAGTCAGTATCTGGTAGACCCCAGATGTGTTCACCTTGTAGTTGCAAAGGATGTGATGAGATACCTTAAGGGTATGTTAGACTTTGGTCTCTGTTATACTGGAGATCATGATTTCAAACTAGTTGATTATACTGATTTAGATTGGGCTGGAAGTGTTTATGATAGAAAGAGAACTTTAGAATGTTGTTTCAGTCCGGGGTTAGCTACAACTTCATGAAAGAGCAATATTTCTCTCAGCATTGCAGAAGAAAAATACATTGATGCAGGCTCCGACAGTTGTGAAGCCATATGGATTCAAAAGTTGTTGACATGTCTATTCGATCCGGAGATGGAAGCCACAATGATTCTATGTGATAACTAGAGTTTCATAAAGATGACGGAGAACCCAATGTTCCATGATAAGTCGAAGCACATAGAAATACAATATCATTATATTCGTGATATGGTGCAGAGGGGAGTTGTAAAGCTCCAATATGTTGGAACAGATGAACATGTTGTAGATGTGTTGACCAAGCCTCTGCCTCATGTAAAGTTTGAATAATTTAGAGACAAGCTTGGTATTTTCCGAAAGGACCTCCCTTGAAAGGGGGAGTGATGTTGATGATACTATGGTATCCTGACAAACAACAGGTAGCTTCGTTAAGATTTTATATGCTAGGGAATATTTTGATTCCTGGGCAGATCCCGAAGGTTCGATAAGTATGGTTTGTTAGAGTACCATGTGGTAGCTCTGTTAGGATTTTATATCCTAGGGAATCTTATGATTCTTGGGTAGATCCCGAAGTTCCGGTAAGGACGGTCTATCAGAGTAGCAAAAAATGTTGTTGTTGCACCTGCCTCATTCTGTTGCCCTATGATGATGATTTTATTATCTCAGCCTCGTGTCGATGATGTTGTTTCTCCAGCCTCATGCTATTGATGATGTTGTATCAACCTTGTGTTGTTGTTGATGATGTTTGATCAGCCTCGTGTTGTTGATGATGTTGTATCAACCTAGTTTTGTTGATGTTTTTGTTATAGATTTTATGCTAATTGATGTTAATGTAGATGATGACGATGATGCTACTCTAGCTCCATGCTGTGAACGATGATGTTATTGATGATGAGAAAAACTTCCGATGATTTGTAGATATGCCAATCAATTTTCTAGATGTTGATGATGTTTCTTCCCTCTCTCTTTCCTGATGATGTTCTATTGAGTTATGTCTATACAATACCCTTCTTTTTAAGGGGGAGTGTTGAAATATTGTAATTGCGAAGAATATTCTAATTATAATTCAGTTATTATTATATAGATCAAATCCCCTTTTGTGGATTGCTCATGTCGAGACTTATGTATGATCGAATCCCCTTTTGTGGATTGGTCAAACGATATTCATATGGTGGTAATTGAGAAGTCGACCCCTAGGGTTTATTAAAGTGGTTTTAACCACTATTTGAAGAAGTCGGCCCTGCTTGGTGAAGAGACATAACCCTAGTGCTCCTCATCTAATCTAAATAAGAGAGGATGGCGCCTCATTCACTCACTCACTCTGTCACTCATCTAGTGCGCAAGTTTTGGAGGTAGTTGCAGTTGCAAGAAGGAGAGAGAGACATATTGACCAATCTTGGATATTCTCTAGTGTTTTGGTCTTTAGTCTTGGCAATCTATTATTGAGGAAGTTTTTGTTGGGTTTTCTCTCCCATGAGGGTTTCCCAGGATAAAATGTTGTGTACCTTGTGATTGTGTTTCTTTCAGTGATCCTGCTTATGCTATTATTGTCTAGTAAATTGAAAAGAACTTAATAGAAGCTCTAAATTTAACACAACTGAAGAATAAGGTACTCCATCAGTGATGCAAAAATGGTAATGTAATCCATGTAACTATGCCTCCAAACATGTGGAAGTGCCACCATCAAAAAAATGTATTCCATTACACCTTTATTCTTACCCCGAATCATGGATGTTGCTTTGGAAAGATAGAACAAGGTGCATGACCTTGGAGTCTCTCCTCACAACCCATAATAATCATTTCTTCATTGGTGAGAGAAAGATTGTAATAAACATTATTATATTTATATAGTAAAAAAATTGGAGGATTTGGCTTGCAGGGGGCATTTTAGTGGCAGTTCCTACTTTGAAGATTTGGGGTCTGGAACCTTCCAAAAGCCATTTTTAGGCATTAAATGACATTTTTGGGGGTCAAAAATTTACAAACATAGCTAGAAACCCCTTGACACTATTCTATACATGGAGACCTTTCCAACAGTGCAACAATCACCTTAATCAAAGCTCGTATGTGGAAGTTATGTTTCTCGCAAGTTGACCTACCTTGTTGACCTCCATGGTATGAGTGGATGCCAAGTCAAACCCTATTAATCACACATGTGGGGCTAGTCATGTGCGGACTTTCAAGAATATTCTAGAAGGTATAAAACCTTATCATTAATTAAGGGTTGAGGATGCAAAAACCTAACCCTAGACGATTATCAGACTATGTTAAATACTGGGCCACTAGGAAGAGAAGGGGTTCCATTCTTTAGCATTGCAATTGTTACATAATTGAGTAAAGCATCGAGGGATGGTATTTTGAGAGCATAATAGAGGAGTTAGGAGACTCTGTAGCATCCATTTAGGCTACAATGTCAAAGGAAACTCCATAGTGAGTGCCCCTTTTTTGTACTTGCATTTCATAATTGAAGAAAAGAGAGCATAGCACATGCCTCACCTTCTAGTTGGGTTTTCTCCTGTATTGGGTTTTCCGAGGATATATCTTGTGTTCATTTGTGTGGATGGTGTGTATATTTTCATGTTCTTTCATTTTTATATTCAATTATTTTCATAAAACTTCTTGAGATTTATGGATATAAACTGTGAGAAGTTTGAAACGTCCAACGTTTCAAGTGGACCCTCCACCCATCATCGGGGAAAGTTGTAACTTATGATGTAATAAAAGAGTGTTGAGATAATCATTGTGAATAAACTTAAAATAATCAATGAAGCTAGTAATAATTAATTTGGGGTCTAGTAATAAATCACATAATCTAAGATTTCAAAATCATATAAGATATTTTGCAACGAACTGTTCTAGTGGAATATCTGCAGTAGTTTACAGATCATATTGGTACTAGAGTTAGGTTTCTTTGGGGTATTTGTAGAAACTTGCAATATATAGGAGTTGGCTTAAGAAATAAGTCATGGGACCCTAGCCATGGAAGATGATTCTATTCATAACAACTCTTGTGATGCAGCAAAAGAGAGATTTTAGAGGCTAGAAGAGAAACTTGTTGATGTATATCGTAACATGGATCTCCTCGTGGCGGTGCTAACAAATAAGTTCAGACCTTTCAGGGAGGTTGTTGGCTCTATCTCAAAAGTTGGACCAGATGAGAAATCAACATATAGTGAAGACCTAGAAAATGAGTCGAAAAAGGGGCCCGAGAAAGAGAAACGAAGTTCCAGTGCCATTACTCCATCCATTGGCATAAGTTTAGGCAGAGGAAAGGGCTTAGTGTAAAAGAGTACACCACCAAATTCAGAAAGATAGTGATCATGTTGGGTACCTCTCCCAAGAACCTAGATGTACTCCTCGAGTATTTGGGGGGTCTATACAATCATTTGTGAAAGCAAGTGATGCTCTTCAAACCCATGAGCATTGTTGATGCATGTGTGTGAGCACAATATCTGGAGAACATAGGCCATAAAAAAGGACATCCGAGTGGTTCTAAATAGAAAGATCACCAAGAAGTTTCCAACAAGGGGAAGAAGAAGTGGGAAGGGGAAGAAAAAAATATGGCAACCACTGAACATTAGTGCAAGGATCCAAACAACCACTGCAAGAACTACAATATTGATGGTCACATTGAAGACAAATGTTGGAAGCTACATCTAGAGTTGAATCCAAAGAACTGCAAGAAGGATGCCAAGAAGAAGAATATGCTAGGTAAGGATTCAAGTAACTGGGTAGAGAGAAGCTTGTATGGGGATGAGAATATTGCCCGAACTTCAGTGTAGAACGAGGTGAATTTTAGTAGCCTTCATTATAAGGAAGAGAAGGATATGAAAAAAATCTTCGATATTAAGATCCAAATCCAAAATACCAAGGTAGACGCTCTATTCGATTCTGGTTCTTAGGCCAACCTCATAGCATATGATCTGGTCAACAAGCTTGGATTGGACGTTCATGATCATTTGAACTAATATCCATTGGGATGGGTGAATAAGGATGCATAGATAAAAGTAAAAAAAAAATGCCCTCAACTAAACTTCTTCCACATAAGGGTTGGGAGACCATCTGAATGAGTGAGATAAAACATAATTGTGCAAATAAAATTCATACATCAATTTTTATACTTCTCGTGGAATCTATGGTATATTTCAGTGAATTTCTTCTGGTTATCCGCCTGAAAGAGTAAATATTCAACAATTTTGTGAATTTGGAACTTATACCATTGTTCTCTCAAGTACAAGGTATAAGTTCTAGCATGAGGTCTACATGAGAGCATATCTTTTTCAATTTTTGCAACCCTGTCAGTGGAGCTCTCCAAGACTACAATATTTTCAACCCTTCTTTTGGTCTCCTCTTGTTTTCTCTCTAGTTCTACCCTTGAGGTTAACTTTTCATTATCTAATTGATTGATGGTATCCATATGTGGTATTTTTAAAATTTGAGATTTTTCTTGCAAATCAAAAATTCCTACTTCATGTTGTACTAAAGGGATTATTGTTTCTCTATCGGACTTTGAAATAGTCCTCCACTTTTATGATCTTTTCCCTTACTTCCTCAATTCGATTTAACAAGTCATGTGCATTTGTCCCAATAATTTCCATATTATTAGGTTCTTGGGTCTCTTCCAAACCCAGTGTAGGGAGAGGTGGAGGATTCCTTACTTCATCGGTAGCTTGGGATCTTGTTCTGGCACGTGGTTTCCTACTTTTAATCCCTCTATATTCTATTGATCTTCCGAATTCAAGAGTATGGGCGTTTAAGTGGGATGATCCTCCCATGATCTTTTTGATGATTGTTCCTTTTCTTGTCAAGCTATAATGTCCCTCTTTAACCTTGGAAATGTCAATACTCTTCAAAAAGGAATTAACAATGTGGCTATGGTACTCCCATTGCTAAAAAAGCAAACTATAAAAACACTCTTATGATTGAAAATAAACTTCAATGGCACTCTTATGCATGATTCTACTTGAAAAATGTAGACTCACTTACCTATTTTCTTTATGGTTTTATAATTTATGAGTTGGAGATAATTTCCCTTCCTCTATGAACCATATCTCTCCCCTTGGAAGCTTGATCATGTTTCTCCTATGTAATATGGTGGGAAATCACATTGTATTTTTGATAGAAAAAAAATGATCTAACTTCTTCCTATTTGTTTTCTCACCTTGGGAGAGTCGACGTGATATGGAATGTTAGAGATTTTTGTGGAGGTGGAGATATTCAAATTATAATTTGAAATGAGGAGTTTGGAATGGCCTTGTCATAGTATGATTATGTTTTGTTATGGTGGGATGTTCATAACCTTCCATCCATTATTCGATCATTAGACTAAAGAAGTGATCCAGGAGGATCTCTAAACAAAGAATTAACTTCATGGAGAAAGTCATTTTTTTTTGTAAATAAAAAAGTTGTATTTCCTGATTAATTCTTTGTCACTATACAAAACTGAAATGTGTCACAGGCTTGCCACCTGTTCCTCCAAACTAGTGGAAACTGAAACAGGTGGCAACCATTTATACTTTCGGCTAAAAATAAAAACCGCCACTTGCTCTGCCATTTAGTTGGAAACCAGAGCAAGTGGCAGTTGATGGTGTTGACAGTTCTATCTAGACATACAATCAAAAACTGATAATTCAAACTAAACAGAAAACCTGAGCAGGAAGACAAGAAAAAAACTCCATTTCCATGTAAGCAAGGTGCAGAGGACTGAGAAAATTTAAACGTTAGGAGGGATATTGGAACAATAGAACCTGCCATCCAGAGAGCCGCCATGAGGAGTGTTGTCGCTAGGTGTGAGTGCAAAGGGCTGTGCGTAGGTCTAGCACCTCTTTTTGATTGATGCGTTCAAGAAGGCGTCGAACAACATGTCGATTCTGCTACTAATGAGGGTGTGCCAATGGAGCTACTCCATCATATAGCCCCTCATCTCAAATATGAGCTCCAATTTCTCCAGACTGAAGAGACTGGGTAGACTCTGGTCACAATTTGCGTCTGGGTTGCGCAGTGGGAGCTTAGTTGGGCAGTCTGTTTTGGGGATTTCCTCCTAGACGATGCAAGTGGTGCCTTCCATGGTTGTTGATGTATCCGTTGCTGCAATTTTGGTGCTGGGGCTAGCATGGGAATCCAGGACCTTGTAGAGGAGGGACTCTGGTGGAACCTCAATTGGCTCCATCTGGAATTCTTCCTCCACGAAGGCCATTTGAGGCATAGTTGACTTCTTGATTTGATGCGTCTGAGATAGCAATAAATCCCTCTCCAAATCGCGCAGGTGTCTCTGCCTTGCAGCATAACAATACCAGGAGGGTCCCCACCTAGGTTTCCCTCTCTCACGTGACATGATAGAGCATGGAGGATAGATAAATATGAGATTGAGGCCAGAGAAATATGAGAGGACAAGAACCAGATCACCGAGCAGAGTGAAGAGACAGAGCGAAGAAGCAGAATGGTGAATTCCATGGCCGAGCTGAAGAATTATCTGAGGGGCTGATAAGACCGCGCAGTCCCCCCCATACCTGTCATCATCCCCTTGCAATTAATCAGTGAGGGCGACATTAATCCTAGACGGGGGAGTTTTCCTCCCTCCCTTTATGTGCGTTTATGGCCTTCCTCCATCTGAGAATGGGTTTTGGGGTGGCGTTCAACCATATTTATGGCAAGGATTGCATGGGGGTTATGTGGTCTCCCCTGGGCTACGTCTCACCCCATCCAGGGTTCATGGAGAAAATCATTAAACTATGCACACCATGGAGAAAAATTCATTAAAATGATAATTAATGATAAGTGGCAAAGAATAATTAATTCATCATGAATGATTTAATTGTAATAAATGATTAATACTTGAAGTGACTTGGAAAATCTCACGTATTATTCATTTAATTGTAAAAATGGGAAATTAGTTTTATGTGAGAATCCAACTCACAATTTAGTTCCCTAATTTTAAGGGGGAAAAATGAATACTTGGAGTGAGTGGAAATCTCACGTATTATTTGTAAAAATGGGAAATTAGTTTTATGTGAGAATCCAACTCACAAATTAGTTTCCTAATTTTAAGAGGAAATTAGTTTCCTAGTATTAAGGAGGAAGTTAAGGGTCTCATGAGTTGGTTTGGACTCTTCCTCAGTTTATTACAAGTGGATTCCTAGTCTCAAGGAGGAAGTTAATAGTCTTTCTCATTTTTCTCCTTGGGTAGGTACTAGATCCTAAATTTATGGATCTTGTCTTTTTGGATTATGGAGCTAGGAAAAATTATTGAAACCCCTTTATTGGGAGAGATGGAAGAGAGGGATTTTGTAGGTCCTTTTAGAGAGCTCTTTGAGGAGAGAAACAAACACTCATGCTTGTGGTTTGTATGTAAGCCTCTTAATTGGGAGAGTTGAGCCCCTTATTGGGAGAGTACATGAGCCCCTACATTGGGAGAAGCAATGAAAAACGATTCATATTCCAAGCTGTAACATCCATGTTTCCCCCAAATTGTAATTAATCATAAAATAGGATTACCATGCTAAGGCATGTGGACAGTGTAAATGTATTATTGTTTGAGTTTCCAATAACTGACTGTGGGGGTGAATCCTTGAAAGTACTATCCATGATATCACTAGAGGAAAGAATGTGAAAACTATAATAGAGGGCTCATTATATCAAATAACCCAAATTTCCCTTGATGGGGGTAATAAATCTCCTTCGGATCCCAAGGAGAGAAACCAGTTAATAAAGAAAGGACCAATGGTTTAATTATCAATCACTCCCATGAATGGAAAAATGGTATGATTGTAGAATGTCGGCCCGAAGTACCACTGGGTATGACAGAACAAGCTGACCCAAGTTCCCTTCCGACAAAAGGAGCAGGATGGGTCGAGAACCATTCTGGGGAAAAGATATAAGAAAATTGGTAAGGATAATGCGACATCTCTCCAGCAGATGAGAAACAGAAGGCTGCGAGCTTGATGCTGAGTGAGCATCTGATAAACCTCGCCCAGGGCCATAACAGAGAAGGAAATATCTAAAATCTTGCAGAGAACAGAACCCGAGAGGAAGCTGAAACATAGAAAGAATCCTTGAGAGATACAAGAGTTCCCTGGTGATATCATGGCTTGGCACAGGGGTGGCCAGAGTGCTAAGAATGAATGCCTATAAGCCTATGGTTGGGTGGAAGGACGAACAACCACAGTTAGTTAGTTGGCTACCACCTGTAATAGATAAGTAATCACATATCTTGTGTATTTAAGTGGTACTGCGAATTAAAGTTGGATATCCTATGAATGTTGCGGGGATGGATATGTTTGCTTAATAATTTATACTATACCCTTTTTGTGTCTACTTGCTTGTGTAATTAGGAAAGTAGGAAATTGTATGAATTGGATGTGTTTTTATACTCGTAAATGCTTGCGTCCTGTGGTGGCTTAAGCCAGAGCCACAAACTGCGAGTTCGTCGACTGTGGGCATAGTTCCATGTATGCATGTCGACCCTCCTAGTCGTTTCGAGTCCCTTGGAGGATGGAGTTTGTTAATCTCAAGAGAGGTAGTGCAGATATGCACAGGTTCTCCGCGAGGCAAGCAGAGACTGAGAACCACTTAAATTATAGACTTGATGAAGGAGCGCAAAAGTTGTGAAGAAGACCCTTCTTAGTGTTAAGTTCAGGAGAAAGAACACAATGCTCTTAAATCCTTCATAACCGATGAAGCTCAGGAAGGATAGAGAGATTCAAGTATCAAAAGGGAATATCCTTTCATTTGGAAGACGAACGGATGAGATCTTTTGAAAGGTTCCAAGGTTTGTCACGACTGCTAGATTGGAAGGAGGAGCATAGGAATTAACGCCTCAACTCCTTTAGTCTTCACAAGATCGACGAATTTTGGTAATCATCATGAAGGGGATGGATCCTCCAAAACCTGAAGTCACGATGCAATCTGGACCGTAGATCCAAGGATCTATCGGGACCCACCTTGACCGTTGGATATGTGAATGCAGAGTTTGCGCGATGGGAGAATCATGTGTTGGTGCGATTAAACTTCCGAAACCCAAAGTTGCGATGTGATATGGACCAGTGGATTGAGGAAGGTCATGGACCGTCGATCTGACATGAGCAGATTAATGCAAGGAGTACGCGGGAACTCAAAATTCCCTAAGAACCAAGCTCAGAAGAGACTAGCGCTTTTCAGAAGTGCAGATGAGGTCCAAGAGGCGAACTTGTTTCAAGTTCGTAAGCTTAGGAGGGAAGTAGAAGTTGAGACCCATACATAAGGGCTGATAGGAGGTAATTCGAAGTTCGATACCTTCAAAACATCTGAAATCTTCCAAGTCAGGAAAGAAAGCGAAAACTCAGGAGGAGGAGCAACAATGACCGTTGGATTGAGCACTGTGAAAGATATGGACCGCAGGGATCCACGCTCAGACAATTAGAAGAGCGCATAGGAGGAGATCAGATCTAGGCCATCATATTTGAACATGAGGACCAATAGTTGTTGGATCCCAGGGAAAGTGCACGAGGCCTAACCCTTTGAAAGTGCACATGAGAGTGGACTTGCGAAGTCTCGAAGTTCTGAAGTCAATCAGAACCATCCAATGTCAGGGTTGATACGTGGCGTAAGATCCACAAATTTGGAGGTTTGTGGACAAGGAGGAGGACAAACAACCAAAGTAAATCCTAGCCGTTGATCGCCAGGGGGATACGTGTCAGGAAATCATGTATTTCGGGTAAAATCACTCCGGAGAAATGGGTGCATAAGAGTTGAAACTCCCAAATCCTAGAGAGCCGAAGCGCCAAAGGGCCAGAGCACCAAAGTGCCGAAGGGATGAAGAGCCAAAGAGACAAAGGTCTCTAAACTGTTAGATCCAGAGATACATGTGGTGATAGATCGCAAGCTTCAAGTAAATTGCATTGGAGTTTTAGTTGAGAATTGAGATTCCCAAACCTCGAATACCCGAAGTGAATCTGGACCGCCACATCCAGAGGGATGTGTGGTGATGGAACATGGACTCCAGAGAAATATGTTTGAGAGTTTTCAGTTGATATTTGAGACTCTCGAAGTCTAGAGAGACGGAGAGACGAAGTAAATCTCAACTGTCTGATCATTCAAAGTAGATCTCAGTCGTCACATCGTCTGAAGTAAATCTCAAGCGTCAGATCATCTGAGGTGAATTTGGATCGTCTGATCCAGAAGAGACATGGCGTAGATCGGTGGATTCTAGGTAAAGTCCTGAAGTAATTCATAGCCATCAGATCAAGAGGATAGGTGGCATAAATCTGTAGATTTTGGGTAAAGACCTGAATCAAGACTCAACCATTCGATTTAAGTGGACACGCAGTAGGAATCCGCTTACTTCGAGGGGAAGTGAAGTTTGAGATTTGAGATCTCAGAAGTCCGAAGACCCGAAGAAAATATTGATCATTGACTTGGTTGATCTAGTTGAAACGTCAAACCCTCGAAGCAGAGGCAGAGCCGCTGATTGAGAAGGACAGGTTTCCACAAATTTTCGACTCTAGAAGATTGACGTACGAAAGAAAGGAAAGTTTGAGACTTGAGAATTTCGAAGTTTGGAATTCTGAAACAAATCACAACCATTGATTTGCAAGAGGTTAGATCTAATCCGCAGCTTTGAAAGGGATAGATTTGAGCCATCAGTTCAGAGGCACCGTCAATATCATGAGATCGACAATCCCATAGCATTGCAGGGATTGGAGATGTGCGGACTTTAAAAATTTGAGAGTGGGCCGCAATCCAAACCATGGTTTTGAAGAAAGGACACATGAAGGCTCAAGGAGAATTGCAGGCCGAAAGGTAGTTTGGTTTCAAACTGCCTTTGGCCGCACCCGAAATTGTGTGTTTGCATGAGGTTATCACCCAAGGTCACCTCAAGGAGGGTCTTATCAGAAAAGGGGCTAGTTCCCAAACTCAGATATTTCCCAAGCACGAAGGGAAGGTCGTAGGTACCATTAGACCTGCACTCGGAAGTCGACAGGGTCTGCATTTAATTACAAAGCAAGACCATCAGGGTCTTAGAGAGTCATTGGCTTCAGAATCAGAGATCCTTGACCGAGAGGTTGGACTGGATCCCCGACTTCCCAAATTAGAAACCATGGATGGAGAATCTATCCTTTAAGAAAAGATAAAATTTTTATGCCCCATCGTGGGTGTGTTACAAATTGGTATCAGAGCATGGTTACAACACTTGGCTTGATTGGGATGATGTACGAGTCACGTAAGGAGGTATGTTATCTGCATTTACTCCTTGAGGAGAAGGACTGCAGATTCAACCTATGATTTTAGGAATTCTTGTTGAATTTCAACAGAAGAATTTATTTAGCCCTTTGTCAAAGTGATAACTAGTCTTACCGGAGTAGGGATATGCTAATTAACATTTTTAATAAGACTTGAATGTGGACAACTGAAGGTGGAAGGGTTCTGTCAAGAGCAGCTGAAGCCCAAAGGAGGGATGACCTGGTGTTCGTAACGCTGCTTCTAAGCATGGGCAGTTGGAACTTCAGGCACTGACGATGATATATTTTATAATGGTTAATACCTTTGTGGGCTTAAAGGAATCTGATAGGATCAGGTAGGATCCATGGAAATTATAGTTACTGCTCTATATTAAAATCGAAGTATATAAATCCTCACGACTAGAGAAAAGTGAGGTGGGTAAAACCCTATGGACGCTAAGGAAAGAAGGTTTTCTTGCTAGACGTTGTCGCATAAAGAGGAAAGTGACCCTGGTTGGTTATTGCCTTGAGAAAATGCAACATCAATATGAGATATGACTGTGAAATTAGTCCTGTAAGTGACTGAAATTTCAAACTAAAGGACACTAATGATGCAATTAAACTATCAAGTGAATGCATGAGCTAAAAAGGTTCAAGAGATGCACCTACTTATACACGAATGTGTATACATGATCATAAGGATGATTGGAAGATCCTTGGGAAAAGGATATAGAAGCCTGATATGTCCATGTGTGTGAATGACATGGAAAAAGTGAAAGTAATAAGCTAGCATGATGAATACTTATCTATGTTTAATTATGCTTGAGTACATGGGTTTAATGCATTATGGAGCTTTCTAATATGAAGCCTGATAGTAATACCAGTTAGGTATGAATGATATTAAACGTGAAAGTGATGCATAAGTATGATGTAAGTTAACAAAACTAGAATATGTATGAATACATAATTTGGATACATGACAAAGATGCATGTTTATATTCCTTATGGGATATTTGGTAAACTGTTGAAGCTAAATCACGGTCGAGGCCATCAAAAATAGTGATGGATATGCAATAAGGAAGTTGCATGCTGAAGGAGTTCCCCGTGGAGGAACTGTGTGAAGACTCTGTCAGAAAAACAAAGTCACCACCTTAATGACTGCTGAGAATTAAGCAGTGAGCCACAAGCTTATATATATACACACCAGAATCCTGGATTACATTTTGAAAAAAACATCATGTAATGAATAGAAGACTAATAATGAATCTTGACCATTCTGATAACCGAATGGTAACATGCATGATGCACAGGTTCATGATTCATTATGGGAAAAAGATTTCGCTATTAAAGCATGCTGATGTATCCTAAGAGTTAGGATGATCCTAACCCAGGGATGCTCAGGAAAAGAGCAGAAAGATCACAATAAGAAGTAGATTGCATAAGTAAAGGGGGATAAAAGGAGGAACACTCTCCTCACCCTAAGAACCCTAAATTGTTTAACATAGCTGTAGGATTAAAAGAGCAGTTGTGGAAACCGATATAGTTGATTAAAAGAGCAGTTGTGGAAACCAATATAGTTGGTAAAAGGCAAGTAAACCCCCTGAGTATGCTTAAATGAATAAATGAGTACGTTTAATTGAATAGGCTTGCTTGAAGCCATGAATAAGAAAAGGCAGTGAGGCCTTAGAGATAACTCGACTGGGCTGAAAAGTCCCAGGCAGTGTAAAAAGAGTTGGAAGAAGGGGAGAGTCCTCAATTCTTTCCTTGCTGAGTATTATGTTTTCTCTTGGATGAGAAAGTTGGTATGCTAATGAAAGTAAAAATGTTTTGACACCATAGTGATAAGGATTGTATTGCTGAAGATACAATCAAAATCTTTTTGGGTTGCACTTGTGGAAACATTTGAGGATAATGTGATGAAGTGCATAAAGATATGCTAGGAAAATTTGAAGATGTTTTATGAATTCGAATGTTATGATACATGTATTTGGTTTAATATTACAACTAATGTAATTGTGACTATGATGATGCATGCTATGTATAGAAAGGAATTGGAGCTATTGAGGAAGACATTTTCCAATGATGGGCAACCTCAAGCAGAGGATGACCAGGAGAAGGTTGCGGTTGAAAGATTGTCGACAGGGCTATAAAAGTCCCCATAAAGCACTGCTGATGAGGTAAAAATTAGAAAGAGGGTGCTAGTAGCCAAGAAATGGTATAAAGATATTCGTGCCTATGTGGCATAAGGTATGAAGGGATTTGGTAAGAACCCCTTCTGAAATATTTTATTGTCTTAGTGTTATGCATGAACTTTTGAAAGGCAGTTGTATGCCTTAGGTACCCAAGTAAGGTATGATTCAGGAAGGAGAACCTAAATGATGGAGGTATGAACCTCTGGTAGTAAACACTATTTGTAACCCTTGGAAGAATTCATGAACTAATATGTCATGAATTCATTGACCGATCAAGGAATTCTTAAAGGCATTCATGTGAAACTTTTGAGTTCATGTGTACTAATTTGGGATCGTGATCGACCTATAGCAGGTAGTATGGTCCTACTGTAAGAATGAAAGAAAATGAATAAGCCATATGAGGAAAAGGTTGGTTAAATTCTAGCACACCATGGCCAAGAACCGATCATAAAGTGTGATGAACTTGAAAACAATGCAAGAGTGCATTGGGTATGAATGCGGCCATGAATAATTGGCACATTTGTTAAAATCCTTTGAAATGTTGAATTACGTTTTGAAAGGGTTGGTATGACGAAATGAGGCATAGGAAAGGAATGAGATTCCCTTTTTATGTTTATATAGATGAGATGAACTGTTAGTATGCATGGTTTTGGATATAGATATATATATATATACATGGATGCATGAGAGAATAACAATTTGTTTGGCTGTGTAAAGAATAAATTGTAGGGGGGAAATGGGTCTTGGATATGGATGTATTATAAGCCCATAAGGAAGACCAATTGCCTACTGAGCCAAACTGCAAGGAATGGTATTTCCTTTTTGAGAAAGTGAATTTGATTGTTAGTATGCACAATTATGAAATTATTTGTGATGACGTTGCAAAGGTGCAATAAAAATGTATGTGCATGGAAAAGCTAACAATTTGTTTGGCTGATTGAAGTTGAAAGTGCAAGAAGCAAAGGGGTCTTGGATATGGCAGCGTTGTAAGCCCATAAGGAAGACCAATTTCTTGCTGAGCCAAAACACTATGGGAAGGAAAGTCCCATAATTATGAATCTGGTTCCTGTGCGGAACAAATATGGAAATAAAATGTGGAATTGGAAATTTGTAGGTGACAGATTTACAAGGAAATTATGAATTTAAAATTTATGATGATGTCTCATGAATTTCTGTATACCTATGATACAGGTGAAAGGAAAATATCTGCGAAGAGTGCAGAGACGAGAGTATGAATTCTCGAGTTCGAGGAACAATTGTGAAAAAGATTATAATCCGATCGCATGAAATAGAGACTAACAGTTTGTTTGGCTGTGTAAAGAATGAATTACCAAGAGAATGAGAGTAACCTTTGTGCCTATTTATTATGGTACCAAGAGAAGTTGAGTAACTTTCGTCCCTATCTATTACGGTACCGAGAGAAGGAGAGTAACCTTCGTTCCTATATATTACGGTACCAGGAGAAGGAGAGTAACCATTGCCCCTATCTATTACAGTGCCGGGAGAAGGAGATTAACCTTTGTACCTATCTATTACGGTGCCAGGAGAAGGAGAGTAACCTTCATCCTTATCTATTACAATTTTAGGAGAAGGAGAGTAACTTCATCCCTAACTTTAGCTGAGACAGAAGGCTGTCAAGATGTAAAAACATGAAAAGTGGCTACTACTGAGCCATGAGAACCCCTTGGTAAGCCATGATCACCTAGAACATGTTGTGTTGAGGTAACACAAGCCAGAGGGATGCCTCAGCAGAGAAAGTTTGAGGGACACCTCGACTGTAAGACTCGATAGATTCTCTGGAATTCTTTCTGTGTGATAAAACCTTGGCAAGACAAGATGGATCACTCAAGGGAATGTATAACAGAGAAGGGGATGCCTGAGCCTAGGCCTGGAGGGTGAGTGAAGATAAGGAAGAGGAGACATTAATAGTTCTTGTAAACTATTGATTGGGATCATGCACATGATGGGTATTTCTTTCTGTGCAAGAAAACCTTGGAAAGACAAGATGGATCACCCGAGGGACTATATAGCAGAGAAGGGGATACCTGAGCCTAGCCCTGGAGGGTGAGTGACCGCAAGGAAGAGGAGACCTTAATAGTTCTTATAAAATATTGATTAGGATCATGCACACGATGGGTAGTTCTTCCTGTGCGCGAAAATCTTGGCAAGGCATGATGGATCACTCGAGGGACTGTATAGCAGAGAAGGGGATGCCTAAGCCTAGGCCTGGAGGGTGAGTGACCACAAGGAATATGAAACCTTGATAGTTCTTGTAAACTATTGATGGGGATCATGCACCCAATGGGTATGTCAAGGAAAAACAATGAGCCTAGATAAAAAACAACCATGTGGATACAAATCCACAAACTGTGCAGATAATTAATTTGCTAAGATTAGAAAAATTCTTCCTAGAAATTTTTATACAATGTTATCACATGAGACTATGATTAATATGCTTGTTGTCCAAGAATTATTGAAAGCAAGTGACGAAGATTAGAAACAGGACCTGACCGAGAAAGAAAGATCAAGATTTTTGAAAAAACTGAATGGGAAAGGCTTGATAGGTGTTTTGAGGAAGAACACTAAGGACAATGTTCCTTTAAGGGGAGGGTATTGTAACATCCCTATTTCTCCCAGCTTGTAATTAATCATAAAATAGGATTACCATGCTAAGGCATGTGGACAGTGTAAATGTATTATTGTTTGAGTTGCCAATAACTGACTTTGGGGGTGAAGCCTTGAAAGTACTAGCCATGATATCACTAGAGGAAAGAATGTGAAAACTATAAGAGAGGGATCATTATATCAAATAACCCCAAATTTCCCTTGACGGGGGTAATAAATCTCCTTCGGATCCCAAGGAGAGAAACCAATTAATGAAGAAAGGACCAGTGGTTGAATTATCAACCACTCCCATGAATGGAAGCATGGTATGATTGGAGAATGTCAGCCCAAAGTACCACTGGGTATTATAGACCAAGCTAACTCGAGTTCCCTTCTGATAGAAGGAGCAAGATGGGTCGAGAATGATCCTGGGGAAAAGATATAAGAAAATTGGTAAGGAGAATGCGGGATCTCTCCAACAGATGAGGAACAGAAGGCCGCGAGCTTGATACCGAGTAGCATCTGATAAACCTTGCCCAGGGCCATAACAGAGAAGGAAATCTATGAAAGTTTGCAGAGAACAGAACTCAAGCGGAAGATGAAACAAAGAAAGAATCCTCGAGAATTGCGAGAGTTCCCTAGTGATATCATGGCTTGGCACGGGGGTGGCCAGAGTGTTAAGAATGAATGCCTCTGAGCCTATGATCGGGTGGAAGGACGAACACCCACAATCAATTAGTTGGCTACCACCTGTAATAGATAAGTAATTGCATATCTTGTGTATTTAAGTGGTACTGTGATTTAAAGTTGGATATCTTATGAATGTTATAGGGATGGATATGTTTTCTTAATGATTTATACTGTACCCTTTTTGTGTCTACTTGATTGTGTAATTAGGCAAGTAGGAATTTTTATGAATTGGACGTGTTTTTATACTCGTAAATGATTGTGTCCTATGGTGGCTTAAGCCAGATCAACGAACTGCAAGTTCATTGACCGTGGGCATAGTTCCATGTATGCATGTCAACCTTCCTAGTCATTCTGAGTCCCTTGGAGGACGGAGTTTGTTATGCTCATGAGAGGTAGTGCATATTTACACAGGCTCTCTACGAGGCAAGTAGATACTGAGAACCACTTAAGTTCTAGTCTTGATGAAGGAGTGAAAGAGTTGTGCAGAAGACCCTTCTAAGTGTTAAGTTCAGGAGAAAGAGCACCACGCTCTTAAATACTTCATAACCGACGAAGCTCAGGAAGGATAGCGAGATTAAAGTATCAAAAGGGAATATCCTTTCATTTGGAAGACAAACGAATGAGATATTTAGGGAGGATCCAAGGTCTGTCGTGACTGCTATAGTGGAAGAAGGAGCGCAGGCATTAACGCCTTAACTCCTTCAGTATTCGCAAGATAGACGAATGTTTGGAATCATTGTGAAGGGGATGGATCCTCCAAAACCTGAAGTTGCGATGCGATTTGGACCGTATATCCAAGGATCTATTAGGACCCACCTTGACCATTGGATCTGTGAGTGCAGAATTTTCACGATGGGAGAATCGTGTGTTGGTGCGATTAATATTCCGAAAACTAAAGTTGCGATGTGATCTGGACCGTTGGATTGAGGAAGGTCATGGACCGTCGATCTGATCTGAGCATATTAATGCAAGGAGTACGTGGGAATTCGACATTCCCTAAGGACCAAGCTCAGAAGAGACTAGTGCTTTTCAGAAGCGCAAATGAGGTCCAAGAGGCAAACTTGTTTCAAGTTTGTAATCTCAAAAGGGAAGCGAAAGTCGAGACCCATACATCAGGGTTCACAGGAAGTAAATCGAAGATTTAGACCTTTGAAACATCTGAAATCTTCCAAGTTGGGGAAGAAAGCGAAAGCTCAGGAGGAGGAGCAATAGTGACCGTTGGATAGAGCACTATGAAAGATCTGGACTGCTAGGATCCATGTCCAGACAATTAGAAGAGCGCACAAGAGGAGATCAGATTTGGGCCGTCAGATTTGAGTATGAGGACCAACAGTCATTGGATCCCAAGGAAAGTGCACAAGGCCTAACCCTTTGGAAGTTGAGATTTGAGACTCCCGAAGTCCGGAGAGCCGGAGAGTTGAAATAAATATCAACTGTCCGATCATCCGAAGTATATCTCAGTCATCAGATCGTCCAAAGTAAATCTCAAGCGTCGGATTGTCTGAGGTGAATTTGGACCATCTAATCCAAAATATATGTGGCGTAGATCGGTGGATTCTGGGTAAATTCCTGAAGTAATTCATAGCCATCAGATCAAGAGGACAGGTGGCATAAATCTATAGATTTTGGGTAAAGACCCGAAGCAAGCCTCAACTGTTTGATTCAAGTGGACACACGACAGTAATCCGCTTGCTTCGAGGGGAAGTGAAGTTTGAGATTTGAGATCTCAGAAGTCCAGAGACTTGAAGGAAATCTCGATCCTTGATCGAGAAAAGGGGCCGCATGACCGTTAATCTAGTTGAAAGGTCAAACCCCCGAAGCAGAGGCAGAGCCGCTGATTGAGAAGGACATGTGTCCGCAAATCGTCGACTCCGAAAGATTGACGTACATAAGAAGGGAAAGATTGAGACTTTATAATTCCGAAACAAATCAAGTCATTGATTTGCAAGAGGTCAGATCTGATATGAAACTTTGAAATGGATAGATTTGAGTCGTCAGTTCAGAGGCACCATCAATATCATGAGATCGACGGTCCCATATCATTGTGGGGATCGAAGATGCACGAACTTTAAAAATTTGAGGGCGGGCTGCAATCCAAACCATGGTTTTGAAGAAAGGACATGTGAAGGATCGAGGATAATTGTGGGCTGAAAGGTAGTTTGGTTTCAAACCTCCTTTTTTCGCGCCCGCAATTGTGTGTTTGTGTGAGGTTATCGCCCAAGGTAACCTCAATGAGGGGCTTATCAGAAAAGGGGCTAGCGCCCAAACTCAGAGATTTACCAAGCATGAAGGGAAGGTCGCAGGTACCATTAGACTTGCACCTGAAAGTCGAAAGGGTTTGCATTTAATTACAGAGCGAGACCATCAGGGTATCAGAGAGTCATTGGATTTAGAATCAAAGATCCTTGACTGGGAGGTCAGACTGGTTCCCCGACTTCCCAAATTAGAAACCATGGATGGAGAATCTATCCTTTAAGAAAAGTGAAATTTTTTATGCCCCGTCATGGGTGTGTTACACAAGCAGATATAGAGACTCAACCAGAAGGTTCTCATGAACTCCGTTAACAACTCGGTGATATCTTCCTCTTATGTGATTGTCTCATGTTTCTTATGCATATATTTATTTCCACAATTATGATTATTAAATGCATATTGTAATGGATTATGAGACTAACAACTCAGAAAACACTTTCCCAAGAAGGGTAGTGAACAATCTTTGATTCTGAAGTTGAGAGGAAAATCTAAGAAGTAAGCTTGATCTGGATGTAAGAATCCATGGGAAGGGTTTTTCTACAAGTTGATAAATGAGGCTGACAAGTGACTGGGGAAGTACTCATGCAGACCTCCTTTCTTGGAGTAGAGAAAAATAGACACCCAGTTCCTGTGGGAGAAGGAGAGTAAACTTCATCCCTGACTGTTGTGGAACAAAGTGAAAGAATCTCTCTCAAAGAATCACGGTCTAGCTCGGGGGTGTCTAGTGGTAAATCCGTTAGGAGTGACTGTTCCTATGGTTGGGAGGAAACATGCACCCCTTTCAGTAGTTGCTTCACATTTTCCAATTCTGATAAGTATTTTCATACTCTATGTATTATATTGGATGTGATGATGAAATATCTGTGTTTATGATTCAGTCTCTCAATATTTGAACAATTATTAGAAATTATCTTTGATTTATGTAAACTATTATATCTATGTGATCTTGGACTTATCTCAGTTTAACTGTTAGAGATTCATGGGATGTGAGTCCGCAAGGGAGTCGGGGTAGGATCTACTGAAATGTATAACTCTTGCAAACCCTGTGAAGTTTACCTTAGCGGGAATGTTAAGTCCGGATCCTGTGGGAGAAGGGAATTTTTCCCTTAGACTATTCACCCATCTAACCAAGGGCTCATGGCCACGTCCTTAACCCAATTGCTGCTAAAGGATTAATGCTTAGCTCTAGAATTTACAAAGTATCCATGTGACCAGGGCCTAGGAACCCTGCTCTAGCCTAAAAGGAGCTAGTCATTTCGGCTTCGCGACTTTAGGACTTGTGACTCTACAATTCTTGAAAGTAGTCAAAAGCCAAAGTTGCGAATCGATGAGAACCGTCGATTTGTGGATCTAGTATGGAACGCTCTCAGCCGTTAGATCAGACATAGGAAAGGAGGTGTTAAGTGCTTCAATGAAGTCTTACTTCGGGAGATTTGGAATGGTCTAGTGCCGAAACTCCCAAATGTCGGAGTCGTAGAGTTAATCTGAATTGTTGAAACTGGAGGGTCATGTGTCAATAGATCAATGATTATCTAGGAGTCCGGGTATTCGACGATATAGGAACGCGTGAGTTTTCCTTGAAGCTCTGCCAGCTGGGGTGAATCCTGGTCATAGATGTTAGGCACACACAACGACATATCTGGTGTGGTTCAGAGTGAAAGCTGGGAGACACACTCATCGAACTCTCGAATGCCGAAATGTTGAGGTAACATGGATCGTCGATCCTCAGATCCTTTGGGGTCCTTCTGAGCCGTCGATCTAAGAGACCCACACTTGACTACCCAAATAATATGGAAATCATCGTGAAGCGACACGTGGACCCTACTCATTCCCTGTCAAGTGTCGACCGATTGAATTAGGATCATTGGATGAGGGGGTTACGTGGCATGTGATTCTGTAGTCTGAAGAGTTTGTACTCCAGAGGAACCTCGCCAAGAGTTTATAAAGTAGGAAATTTCCAAAGTCATGAGTGCCAAAGTGGATCTCGACCATTGGTCAAAGAGGACACATGGTGCCAGATCTGAGAGTCTGGTGACTTAGCTCTTCGGGGGATTTGCGTCGAGAGGAGTCGGTAAGTCCCGAAACCCAAAGCCACAAAGTAACGAGGACCGTATATCTATGGATCCACATGGATAAATCTCATTCATGTGATGAGGATGACGTGGCCCACTGACGTCATCCCTAGTGACGTGGACTCGCAACCAAGGTGCCACGTGTCACCCATATTTGGTCAATTCACCCATCCCTTGTGCCTATTGGAGCAGGACATGTGTCATCGCTTGACCCTTGTTGCATGTAAACTATTGAATCATGCCCGCCTGGCCAATAGGGTTGGTGACATGTCCATAACTTCATAAGTCTGGAGAATTTCGGGGGTTCGAAAGATTCGAATGTAGTATGATAAAGAATGGTTCAACAAGAATCATCGAACACTGAACACTGAAGGGCTAGGGGCACATGGCGAGATTATGAGACTTTAGGGATTAGGATACATGCATGTTCGACAACGAACACTGAAGCCCTCTTTTTAACCCTAGATCTCGGCAGAGGGTGTGGATCGTTGATCCCCTCCAGTGTTCGGTGATCTGAGAATTTGACAACACCATTGGAACTCCTGAATTCTGGGAACTTTCGAAGTGTTGAAACCTTTGCTAACGCAGACTCGTAGCTCGCAATTTTAAGCCCGTGGTCATGATGAAGACCCTGCTAGCTCGTTCAAGTGCACAGTGAGAGATGTGAGTTTTAGGGAAGCTGTTTAATAGGGTTTTTCTTAAGTAAGGGACCAAAAATGAACCAGGGAAAGAAAAAATTTGATGCCCCATCCCTAGAAAAGGCTATTTAGGGGTTGGTTGTGTTATAAATTGGTATCAAAGCATGGAAACAACACTTGGCCTGCTTGGGCTGATGCACAAATCACATAAAAAAAATAATAATTAGATAACTTATGGGGTAACACCTTACCTTACCCCTTCTACTGTTGATATATGCATTGGAGGTTTGCACTGTAGGTGGCTAATGTTTCCAAATAAAGAACTGACTTGACCTTGCAATGATATATGTTATTCATGAATTGGTAGATTAATAACTAAAAAAAAAATGTTTTATCTGCACTCAAGCAGTCAGTGAACAACAAGATAACTACAATGTAAAGGATGGTGATACATTAGGAGTTGGGGGAGAGCTCCCACAATTGAGAGGAAGAATATGATGAAAGGAGAGTGGTGGAAACCTCTCCAAATTTGGTCGAAACTGTAAGAATCCTCATGGCAGAATTACAGAGTTATAAGGATGACAATGAAAGGCTGATCAAAGAGCAATAAAAACAAACATAAATTAATGCAGTTTTACTGCAAAGTCTATCAGATATACAAAGGCAACTGCAACATGGTCCAACTTCTAGTCATGTGGACAAACATCATACTAAGAAAACTCCACGTCCACCTAAGATACAAAATCATGGTCCTGAAAGTGGCCACACCAGGAGGAGCACCTCAAAGAAGGCTCACCATGGAGACAAGAGACATTTAATGGAATATTCCTCTGGTGAGGAAATTGACAACTCCAAGGAATATTCTAGTGGTAAAACTAATTTCCATTCTGAGACAAGAGGGAAGAAGAGGAAACATTCCAAGAGTCGTGACCCTCAAGAATTCAAGAAAGCCAAACCACCCACCTTCGATGGAGATATTAAGAAGGGGGAAGAAGCAAAAGTTTGGATACTCGGCTTGAAGAAGTACTTCATAGTCCATGACTACTTTGAAAACTTAAAGGCTTGGATAACCATTTTCAATCTGAATTGGAAAGATTCCATTTGGTGGGAGGACATTAGGAATGTGAAAGGAGTCCATGAGAAGGACTTGTCATGGAAGCAATTTGAGAAATACTTCAAGAAGAAGTACATGTTAGAAAAGTGTTTTGATGGGAAGACCAAGGATTTCTATGAATTCAAGCTAGGACAACTCACCATAGATGAGTATATCAACAAATTTCTCGAGCTGATGAGGTATGTGCCCTACATAAAAGATGAAAATGTAAATATGCAACGATTCATTGGTGGTTACCTTATTCCTATAGGGACAAAATTGAATTTCATGATCCAAAGACCTTAGAGGATACTATTCGAAAAGCAAGGTATTGCTATGAGCAATTCAAGAGTAAGACAGACCCCATGAAGAATAGAAGAAGAAATATAATTCAGGATTCAAGAAGAAGGGGTTTAAATCCTCGAGATTTAAGAGCTCTAGGATGAGACTTCCTTCCATAAGTGTGTATCAACAAAATTTTCCATCCCAGAGTGGAAATAAACCATTCAAAGCAGCTCCAAGTAAGAATAAGAACATGAAGAGAGAAACCTTGAAATGTTGGGGTTGTGGAGAGGAACATCTGGTAAGGGACTATTCGCATAGGAAATATAACCATGGGAGGGTCTACAATATCCAAGAGGATAACAAAGTCAATGATGTGGCTAGGATCCTGCCACAAATTTATGCATCCTTGGATAATAAACAAGCTAACCACCAAGCTTCAGTGGTGGAGATGTAAGGTACAATTGCCAACCATCCTGTTTCCATTTTAATTGACCCTAGTTCTAATTTGAGTTATGTTGTTGCTCAAACTGTTGAGAAAAGTAAACTGCACCAAGTTAAACATGTTAAATCATGGCTAGTACAACTAGCCACTAGAACGAAAAGAAAAGTAACAAAGGTCATACCAGAATGCCAATTTGTCATGAGTGGGTTGCCCACCCAAGCAAACCTAAACATACTCCCTCTAGGATCTTATGACCTGTTGATTGGCATGGACTGGTTGGCTGCCCACAAAACCAAGTTGGACTGTTATAATAAAACTTTGGAGTGTGAAAATGAAGAAGGAAGGAGGGTAAACCTACAAGGGATTCAAAAGACTATCTCAGTGAGGAAAATATCATCCCTCCAAGTGAAGAAGTATTGCAGGAAGGGATGTTCCTTGTATGCAATACATGTACTGAACTCTGTTGAGAGTGACAAACCCAGCCTAGAGAAACATCCCATATTAAAAGAATATAAATATGTATTCCCAGAAGAGGTACCGAGTCTACCTCCAAGAAGGGATATTGATTTTTCAATAGAACTTGTACCCGGAGCAGTGCCAATGTCTAGAACACCCTATAGAATAAGTACACCAAAGCTAGTTCAGCTCAAATTACAACTGAAGGATATGTGGGACAAAGAATACATTCATCCTAGTGTGTCCCCATGGGGAGCACCGACCTTGTTTGTGAAAAATAAATATGGCACACTCAGAATGTGCATAGATTATAAACAACTCAATAAGATGACCATGAAGAACAAGTATCCCTTGCCAAGGATCGATGCCTTGTTTGACCAATTAAGGGGTGCTACAATCTTCTCCAATATTGACTTGAGGTCTGGATACCATCATGTATGAATCAAAGATGAAGACGTCCACAAGACAACCTTTAGGACAAGATACGACTACTATGAATTTGTGATGGTGCCATTTGGGCTTACCAATGCACCAACCACTTTTATGTGATTAATGAATAACGTATTTAGAAAGTTCTTGGATAGATTTGTGTTGGTATTCATTGATGATATCCTAATCTATTCCAAGAATAGGGAAGAGAATGAAGAGCATCTCAATCTTTTACTCCAAGTACTAAGATAACATCAACTCTATGCTAAGATCAGTAAGTGTGACTTCTTCCAGAAACAAGTCGACTACTTAGGCCATGTTATTTTTTAGGAGGGAATGGCAGTTGACCCTGACAAGATTAAATCCATAATGGATTGGCATACTCCAAAGGATGTATCTGCTATCATATCCTCTATGGGCTTGGAAGGATACTATAGGATATTCATAAAAGGATTCTCCAAGATTGGTTTCCCAATCACCTCCCTTCAGAAAAAGGGGGTTAAATTCATTTGGACATTAGAGTGCGAGGAAATATTTCAAGAGATGAAATAACTTCTAACCAATGTGCCTGTGCTGAAAAATTACAGATCCAAACAAAGACTTCCTTGTGTGTACATATGCCTACAAGGAGGGGCTCGGAGGAGTCCTTATGCAAGGACATGTGATTTGCTATGATTCCGGAAAATTGAATGAGCATGAAGTCAATTATGTGACCCACGATGTGGAATTGGATGCCATAATGCATGCTATTATCACTCTGTAATTTCTCAGGCTGAGGAAGAAATTGTTAATGTTTATGCCATTATTATAGTTCTTTGCATTTCAATAGATAAAAACATAAGAACAAGATCATTGAGAAATACACATTCACAAGAGACACAACATTTATCCTGGGAAACCCTCTAGGGGAAGAAAACCTAGCAAAACTTCCTTAATATAAATAGCCAATACAATGCCAAGAGATCTTATGCTAAAACAGAAAGCCCTCTCCCAAGATATGCGCCTCTCTCTCTCTCCTTTGTCGGTAACAGATTAGAACTTGTCTCTCAAACTGAGCAAGTGAGTTATATTCAAATGAGGTGCTAGCCTCCTTTATTTATACAAGTTATAGCACGTGTGAAGTGTCTCTTCACTGGCAGGGCCGAATTCTCCATCTGGGTGGGAGAACCCACCTTTATTATATTTCTGGGTCTTCTTATTAACTACTGGGGTCGACTTCTTATTCTGCCTATTATAATTTTCCATTGACCAATCCACAAAAGGGGATTTGGTACTATTACAATATTCGACATGATCAATCCACAATGGGGATTGATCCTATAAATAAAATATCAATGATAATAAGAATACTCTTTGCAGTTACATTATTTCAATACTCCCCCTTAACAAGAAGGGTATTCTTCAGCAGCATCATGTGAGAGAGAGAGGACAACATCATTAACAACATCAGGTAGGAGGACAACATCATCAATATCATCTTGGCTGGCGTATCTATAAATCATCGGAAGTTTTCTTCATTGGAAGCATCGTCATTCTCAAAAGAATGCCATCATCATCTGCATCAATATGTATTAGTATAAAAATGATACCTCATCACAGCACTAGGCTGGCCCATCACAGTACTAGACTGGCTCTTTGTCACAGCTACTAAGCTGGTAGCTCAGTGCAAGTCACATCTTGCTTTACATCTAACAACTAGGTCAGAAACAAGTTATACATCATCTTGCTTTATGTCTAACAACTGGGTCAGAAGCAAGGAACACATCATCTTGCTTTACGTCTAACAACTAGGTCAGAAGCAAGGAATCATCTTGCTTTACGTCTAACAGCGAGGTCAGAAGAAAGCAACACATCATCATCTTGCTTTACATATAACAGAGAGGTCAGAAGCAAGGAATCATCTTGCTTTACGTCTAACAGTGAGGTCAGAAGCAAGGAACACATACATCATCTTTCTTTACGTCTAACAACGAGGTCAAAAGCAAAGAATCATCTTTCTTTACATCTAACAATGAGGTCAGAAGAAAGGAACACACACGTCATCTTGCTTTATGTCTAACAATGAGGTCAGAAGCAAGGAATCATCTTGCTTTACGTCTAACAGCAAGGTCAGAAGCAAGGAACACACACATCATCTTGCTTTACGTCTAACAGCGAGGTCAAAAGCAAGGAATCATCTTGATTTACGTCTAATAGCGAGGTCAGAAGCAAGGAACACACACATCATCTTTCTTTACGTCTAACATCAAGGTCAGAAGCAAGGAATCATATATACTCCCCCTTTTAGGGAGGGTCCTTTCGGACTATACCAAGCTTATCTCGAAAGTGTTCAAACTTTACATGAGATAGAGGTTTGGTCAACACATCAACAACCTGTTCATCCGTGCTAACATACAGGAGCTTCAAGGCTCCTCTATACACCATGTCACGGGTGTAATGATATCGAATCTCTATGTTCGTTGACTTGTCATGGAATACATGATTCTCTGTCATCTTTGTAAAACTCTGGTTGTCACATAGGATTGTGGTTGCTTCCATCTCTAGGTCAAATAGGCCAGTCAACAACTTTCTAAGCCATATAGCTTCGTAGCTAGCATAACATGCGACAATGTACTCTGCTTCCACTGTGCTGAGAGCAATACTGGATTGCTTCCTACTCTGCCACGAAATCATGGCTGATCCCAAACTGAAACAACATCCGAAAGTGCTTTTTCTGTCAAAAACGCTTCCTACCCAATCTGAATCAGTGTATCCACTCAATGTGAAATTATGATCTCCGTCATAACTGAGACCATAATCTATCATACCTTTAAGGTACCTCATCATATATTTTGCAGCCACTAGGTGAACATGTTTGGGCTCTACCAGAAACTGACTCAAGGTGTTCACGACAAAACAAATGTCTAGTCGGGTGTTCGTCAGGTACATCAGTGATCCAATAATTTGTCTATACAGTGTGGCATGAATCAAATCTGACGAAGTATCGACCAACAGCTTTAGCTTCGCTTCCATGGGTGTATTCATGGGTTTGCATTCCAGCATGTTGAATCTCTTTAAGATCTCGACGGTGTACTTCCCTTGGTTAAGGAAGATCCTCTCTGGACTCTGCCATACCTCAAGACCTAAGAAGTAATGCATTAAGCCAAGGTCTTTCATTTCAAATTCCGAGGCAAGTCTCCTTTTACATTCAGCGATGATCTTTTCTTCTCCAGTTAACAATAAGTCATCCACATATAGCAGTAAGATTACTGGCTCATTATCCATAATTTTGAAATAGAGATTTGAGTCTGCTTTACTCTTGGTAAAGCCTAAGCTCGTCAAGAAACTGTCTATATGGCCATACCAATCTCTAGGAGCTTGCTTCAATCCCTATAAGGATTTCTTCAATCTGCAGACATGAGACTTCCTGTCTTCAACCTCAAATCCTTGAGGTTGCTCTATATACACTTCCTCTTCGATGACATCATTTAGGAAAGATGTCTTCATGTCCATCTGGTGCAGCTTCCACTTCATCTTAGCTGCAAGAGATATGATGGTCTTGATCAAAGTGTATCTGGCCATAGGAGCGAATGTCTCTTCATAGTCAATGCCTTCCTTATGGGAAAAGCCACAAGGGACAAATCTTGCTTTATATTTCTCAATACTTCCATCAACAACATGTTTTATTTTGAAGAGCCATTTTGATGATACCACATCGTTACTTTTTGGTCTGGGAACAATTTCCCATACATTGTTCTTTATTATGGATTGGTATTCCTCTGTCATGGTATTTTCTCATTCCTTCTTTTGAATGGCTTCTTCAAAGTAGTAGGCTCATCATCTAGGAGATCACACATCAAAGCCGTGTAACTGGAGAATGGCTTTGGTATTTTCACTTGTCTCGAGGTTCCTTCTAGAACACCATACTTCTCTCCATCTTGAATAATCTCTCTTTCCCAAGCATGATTTATTTTATGGGAGAAGGTCATTTGAGGAGGTTCTTGAACTTCTGTTACATCATGGTCTTCAATATTTTCCTCATCAGGGGAAGTTATGAATTTCGTCACTGGTTCTGCAGCGCTAGGAACTTCCCTCACGGATTCTGTAATCCTAGGAATTGTTGGTTCCTCTTCATACACTTCTTCAAACTGACATGTTCTTGATTTCTTAAGTGTTGCTTCTTCATCAAAGGTCACGTCCCTGCTGATCTCAATGTGGTGGTGCCTTGGTATATAGATTCTGAAGGCCTTGGAGACCTCACAGTATCCTACAAATATTCCCTTCTTTCCAGAGGGTTCTATCTTGTTGCTCTTCTCTTTCAGAATGTGTATGAAGACTAGGTAGCCAAATATTTTGAGATGGCTTACCACTGGCTTCTTTTCGGTGACCATCTCTTCCAGGGTCTTGAACCCAAGTGCACTATGGGATAATCGGTTCTACACATAAACAACTACCATTGCTGCTTCTATGCATAAGCACATAGGAAGATCTTGATCATGGATCATAGTCTTCACAACTTCCATAATCGTTCTATTCTTCCTTTCAACTACACCATTTTGTTGAGGATTATAGGGAGTAGTGAGTTCCCTCTTGATCCCAACATCTCTGTAGAACTTCATGAACTCTTTTGAGGTATATTCTCCTCCATTATCTGACCTGAGTATATTAATCTTTCTTTCAGAAAGATTCTCTATCAAGGCTTTAAATTCCTTGAATTTGCTGAATACTTCATCTTTAGATTTCAAGAAATATATCCAGGTCTTGCGAGAATAGTCATCAATAAATGATACATAGTGTACATATTCACTAATGGAGGATGATGGCATTGGACCACACACATCTGCATGAATGAGTTCCAATACTCCTTCTTCTTTGCTGTCCCTCTTTGGAAAAGGGTTCTTGATATTCTTCCCTTGTGCACATCCATTTCATATGCCTTCCTGATCACCCTTGAGTTCTGGTAAACCTATGACAGCTTTGCATATGTATGGTAGTGCCTTGTAGTTGATGTGGGCCAATATTCTATGCCGAAGTTCACATTAGTTTTCAATGGCATGGGTCATGGCAGTCTCTAGGTGACCCTTTAGCTTATATAATCCATTTTCTTCATTTCCAATGACGATTTCTTCATTTATGGTTTCTCCTCTAGCCCACATAAGAAATTCTCCATCTATAAAGGCAACTCTATAGCCTTTCTTGTCTAAATATGATATGGAAAGTAAGTTCTTCTTCAAGCCTGGTACATAGAGTACGTCCTTCATCTTTATTGAGTTTTCTAAATCTAGCTTGTAGTTTGATTCTCCCACTCCCTTGATGGGATATTGGTAATCATCTCCAAGTGTTACTTTTTGAGAAAAATTCTTTTTTGAAATACAAGAGAGAGTATTTCTCTTACCTGTCATGTGCTTTGATGCACCACTATCAATGAGCCATGTGTCCTCTCTAGGTGTTACTGATCCTGAGAGGGTCGAGATCAAGACATGGTCCTTGATCATCTTCGTAGGTGGCTCTTCATCTTCGACTATGTGGGAATGTTGCCTCTTATGTTTCCTCTTGTATTCTTCTCATCTGATTGGACACGAATTTGCCTTGTGTACCATCTTATCACAATGATAGCATTGTATAGATGAGAGATCTCTTTCCTTGCGTTATCCTTTTTTCTGAAATCTCTTTGGATGAGATTCTTTGTTATTGAATTTGTTTGATGGTTGAGGCTCTCTATGAGTCTCCCTTTTGAGGTAGGGTTTCTTCCTTCCTCCTTTGGCGTGGGTGGCTAGGGATTGATCATCATTCCTATCTAGTAGAACTTCATGATTCACTACTCTTGTTTCTTCTTGGATGCATTCTTCCCATAGGCTGTTGAACTTCAGTTTCTCCTTTCTGGCACATATCGTCTGGATGAAGGCATCCCAAGGTCTTGTAAGAACATTAAGTTCCATCATTATGAGTTCGTCTTCGTCTATGGTATCTCCAATAGCTTGTAGCTTTTCTTTGAATTCCGAGATTCTAGAGAAGTATTCATGAATCATTTCTCCTTTCTGCATCCTTGAATTCTTTTGTTGTGTTCTAAGGTTTATCTTCCTTTTTATGTTCTTTCCTTCATATAGTCTGGTCAAGGCATCAAGCATTTCTTTCGGGGTCTTCTTGGATGACACATAAGGGATCAGATGGTCCTTGATTGAATTTGCAATGATTCTTTTGGCCCTTATTGTGTCCTTTTGATGCTTTGCCTTTTCTGCAACATCTTCAGGTTCCGGTAATTCTTCCTTGACGAATCTTGTTAGATCATTCTCTTCAAGAATGAGGCCAATCCTATACTTCTAGGCATGGAAGTTTTCCACTCCTTCTAACTTGTCAACAAGCTTAATGCTTGCAAACATCTTTACCTGGAGCTAGAAAAATGACCGAAAAATGAAAGTGCTAAGAATCAAAATTTGAACTTACCAGGAGATGCACTTGGCTGAGGCAAGCTGCCTGGTGTGCTTGGATCTGAGAAAATCCAAATTTTTCCCCTTCAAATCTGATCTGCGGATTCTTGGACTCGTGCTTCTGGTACTTCTGGTACTTTTGTGAAACTAGGGTTTCACTTTCCAGGAGATCCAGCCACTGAAAAGGTGCACTGAAGGTGCCAAATTATCCTTGGGGGAGAGCACAACTTTCTAGATGGTTTTGAAGCTGAAAAGATTCACTTTTGAAAAACCCTAATTTGCAGGTACTGCAACAGTGATGTTTTTCTCTTGCGAAATATGCTTCCTTCAGGTTGGATCTGATACCATGTTAATGTTTATTCCATTATTATAGTTCTTTGCATTTCAATAGATAACAAAAACATAAGAACAATATCACTGAGAAATACACATTCATAAGAGACACAACATTTATCCTGGGAAACCCTCTAGGGGAACAAAACCCAACAAAACTTCCGTAATATAAATATCCAATACAATGCTAAGAGATCTTATGCTAAAACAGAAAGTCCTCTCCCAAGATATGCGCCACTCTCTCTCTCCTTTGCCAGTAACAGATAAGAACTTGTCTCTCAAACTGAGCAAGTGAGTTGTATTCAAATGAGGCACTAGCCTCCTTTATTTATACAAGTTCTGGCACATGTGAAGTGTCTCTTCATTGGTAGGGCCGACTTCTCCATCTGGGTGGGTGAACCCACCTTTATTATATTTCTGGGTCTTCTTATTAATTGCTGGGGCCAACTTCTTATTCTGCCTATTATAATTTTCTGTTGACCAATCCACAAAAGGGGATTTGGTCCTATTACAAGATCTGACATGATCAATCCACAATGGGGATTGATCCTATAAATAAAATATCAATGATAATAAGAATAATCTTTGCAGTTACATTATTTCAACATAAATGGACAGAGGAACCTGGTGGAATGGCAATATTGGGTTTAGGTATATTTAGGAGGAGGTAAGTGGAAATAGGAGGGGGGGGGGGGGTCCGAAATGACGAGGAGACACCACGTTAGGTGGGACCCTCGGCGGGGAAAACCACTTTTCAGACCCCCCTATTGTTAAAGGTAGAAAGGTCGGGGGGTCCAAAAAAGGATGAGGATCGTCGATTTGGAACAAGATGGATGTCTCCGATGAGATTAGCACGGGGATTAAGTGCTACTTGACAAACTGTCATGTCACCTTCCGAATTTGAGTAAACACATGCGCCGATGACACATAAGCCAAATATTTTTGTTTTGAGAATTTATATTATAATATAATGCTTACTTTCATCAACCTAGGGTGAAATTTAACTCTGCAAACCCTGCTTATTTTCTCCTTTCTCTTTCTTTTTGGAAATTATTTGCAAAATACAATATTATTTCCAATATGAAATTACTGAGAGAAAATACTCAATCACCATTGGATACTATGAAATATAGGACTCGAATAGTGGCTCCACTTGGGGATGGTGCTCTCCCTGTGAGGTGCCAAGAACATCGTAGACTAAGTAGCCTTGTTCATTAGGCTAATCCCAAAACCTGCAACTTGCTCTGTCATGAAACCTTTGTGACGGAAAATAAATTGATAATCCGCTCCAAACCTTAACTGAATCAAGTTCACTCTGAAATCCGAACTATACTCTAAAACTGAAAACTGAAACCAAATTGAAAATCAAATTGAAAAATTGCTGAAAGGAATGCTTGCCAAGCCAAGATTATTCACACACTCCTAACCTAATCTGCTGAAATTATTGCTCAATCAGGTAATGGAAAAATGCAAATGAAGCCAATCCAGCAGTTGATCCAATAACTCAACTCTTTCACTGTTTTTAACAAAACTCAGAACTAGAGCTTGTAAGGGCACTAGAAACTGATTGTCAGTTTGATTTTCACAACAGAGAGATTTAGAACCATAAAAAACAAAAGAGGCACTAGAAATCATTTCGAATTCTAAAGTGAAAAAATCCTCCATATAGATAGCTATGGGATCATGATAAACATGACCTATTTCTTGGTGTTCAAAGTGTTCAACAAATTCAAGGTCATAATTGGGTATTGCACATATTCTATCTATATCATCATACAACTTCTGATTTAACTGCAAATTTTCAGAAGAGCTTTGTAATGAGGCCCCTACTGAACAAGACCATGAAGTCGGTTGCTTGATCAATTTTTTATCATATCTGTTTGTAGGCTCATAGTTAGCTAATGGAAGAAGACTTTGACTACAAAGATCATCCAAAACATCAGCTATTGGGTCTTGGAGAAATTGAGAACACTGCTGCAATTTATTATGCAGTGATTTCAATGAGGCTACATGATTTTCTATAGGCTTACCAATTCTTTCTTCTAAGATATTAAAAACATTTTTCTTCAAAAACTGAAATGAACCAAAACTTAATGGTACAAAATTATGCTGCATCAATTCATCTGTGGTTTGAAAATCAATGTAACTCATGGGATGCAATTCCGAAGCTAGAACAACTTCCATATCACAAATGACATCCTCAACTGACTCACCAGAAAATTATCCATTCCTACTGTTGAAAACTCGCTGGTCTACTTGCTTATATATTCCTCTCAGAAATTGAAATGAGGAGAAACATAAGGGAAAAGACTTTTCACTTAATTTGAAATTTTCTACATTTTCCTCATTGCTGTCATGATTAATATACACAAGATGATTGTCATATTTGAATTACTGAAACTGAGCTTCTTCCTCCCAAAAATATGTTTCTAATTGCTTTGAAGAGTCAACCTTGATGTAGTCATCATCATATTGATCATACTTGGGTAGATCATCCATATAATAAATTTCATCAAGAATACACATTAGATCAGCTGATTTCTCCTCCACAAGTTGATTTTGAGTTTCATCTTTTTCCATGGCATGAAGTGAATACATAAAACAATCATTTTCTGATCTATTGTAACAAGAATTAACAAAAAAATGATTTAGATCAATAACCTTTTCTTCTTCAAAAACAAGTGGGACATGGTGTTTTTGAACAACAATTTTATCTCTTATGATAATATTTTGCATCATTACTTGCTAGAATGTCTAGTTTCACTTCTGAAGATGTCAGATGCTCCTTCTCTATGTTTTCCTTCTCTTCTGCCTTTAATTTTGACTTTTTGATAAAAAAATTATCTTTTACACCTACAACATTGTTTTGCATTTCTTCAACTGTTGTATTATTCCTTTCTCTCAATTGAAACACCATTTCTAGATCAAAGGCATCCGGTTAGTGTAAGGAGGTTTTATATCAATAGGCATTGAATGGTAAACTTGATTGAACCTGGCTAAAAAGTGATGCATTGTTTCTCTTGGTTGTCTTTTCAAATGATAATATTATTCTAAAATAAAAAAAAGGTTCCTCTTGATCACCCATTTATTAAGGAATACCTTCACAAACTAATTGAAATCACAGATTCTTGTAGCTGACAAGTTTTTGAACCCTTCCTTAGCTTTACCTTGCAAAGATAGAGCACAAATTTTGATACAGACATCATCTTCTTCAACCTCAAAAAGGTCAAGAAAATGTTCAAAACCCTGATTTTTTTTTTCCAGTAGTGATGTTACCATATTCTCCATCAAACCTAGGAATATATTTGTGATAATTTGTAGGGAAATCATGGAGTATAGGAGGTAAGACAAGAGGATTGTATCTATCTGGAATTTTTACAGGTGTATGAGTATGTATAGAAGCTGTAAAATTGGTATTGATCTCTTGAGGCTCATCAGGTTGAATATGATTATCATAATTCTTAGCAATATGTTCTTGACCAGGATAAGGAAAAGAGAAGAAATAATTAAAAATAAATCCTATTATGTCTTGGATAAAATTCCAACTTGAATACCTAATCTTTCCAGATTGTCTTGTCATGTTTCAGGTTCTTTCTCTAGTGGATTCTTTGATTTGGAGTTGATTGGAGTTGCCAAGTAGATGATTCATCCTTCTTGTGAATGATCACTGTCCACCATCAGTAATCAGATTTGGAATTTGATATGATTTTCTGAGGAACATGAAATGTTCAGATCCCCAATATGGTTGCCACTATGTTATCACTCTGTAATTTCTCAGGCTGAGGAAGAAATGGAAAGAGGTAACCACAAAACCACTTTGGAGCTTAGGATCTAGCCCTCCTAAACTCAGAGCGGGACCTCTCTGTAAGATTTAGCTTTGTTTGTTGGAAATTTAAGGCTAGCTATGATAGTACAGGGTTTGGTTTTTAAATTATTTGGTTGGAACAATAAGGGAGGGCCATTGGGAGATGGAGTCACAATTCAGAATTGATCAAAACAAAGTTAACAAGCTAATATTGAAGGGAAGGGTAGGAAAATTCATTGGATCCTCAAATATTTAATGTATGAAAGAAATGGAAAAGGTCTAGAAATCCAATTAAAAATAGAGCAATTAAGAATTATGTTTTCAATCTTTAGTGGAAAACATAAAAACTATTCCAAGAGATAGAGTGTACATTAATTTTTTTTATGTTTCTTTATATTCTTGGAATAATTCAGTAAATAAACAATGGTGAAAACAGGAAAAACAAATTTACAGAGAAAGATACACTTCACCAATGAAATTTGTCACAAGAATCCTGTAATGTTGCACTGTATTAATGAAAATTTGATCAAAGGAGGATTTGTGATCTGATATACAATATTGATCCTATCCTACGAATAGTTCCCAACCCATAATACTTCGAAAGGGGAAGTATTTATAAACTTATTACAAATACCCTGTCATAAATGAGCAAGATTTATTTTATCTAACTATATCTTTAATTACAAAAATATAGGAATCTTTAAGTTTTATTCAGATTTATTGTGCTTGATTTTATTGAACAAAATAAACTTTAGATGCAATCACTATGAAACAAACTGCCAAGTGACTCGAAGGATGGATCTTGTAGATGAATTCTGCTTGGATCCTGGAACTACCTACTGATTTGATGGAGGTTTTTGACGATCGATCTTTGACTTCTTCTTAGTTGTTGGTCTTTATTGGTGACTGTGGCTACTTTTTGAAAAATGGTGCATTGGAATATGGAATTGATAATTTACTGTTGATCCTCAGCTGCTATGTGTCTTCATGCCATGTGTTTTTAATCTGAAAAATCTTCTTACTATTTTCTCGTACTGGTTTCTTTACGATCTGTACCTTTGAATATATTTACTGGGAATTATCTTGTAGTTGAAGGTGGATGATGGAGCTGGTAATTTGACATCTTAGCTTAGCGCATTATCATTATGGGACAGTCGACGATCAACGATCATATGGGAAACTGTGATTGGTTACAAATAGGATGATGCGGTGACAGGTGTAGGAAGTAGTGGTGAGAAGGTGACATGTAGTGAGAAGGGGGAAGTCGATGCGAGGGGAGAGAGGTATCAGAAGTGTGGAAGACATGTGGCATATGGTGAGAGGAGGAGTAGATAAAGGAGGTGAGGGTAATGAACAGGCGGGAGTGGTAAGTGATAGGGTGAGTGGAGGACATGTGTTGAGTAGGGAGAGGAGAGGTATAAGCGAGAGGTGATGGTAGGGAGAGTAGTTAGAGAGGTGATGTCATAGGTGATAGAGTGAGAAGCAGAGTGAGTGGAGGACAGGTGTAATCAGGGAGTGTAGGAGAGCAGGAGGGGGAATGGTGGTATCAGGTGGAATGGAGGTATCGAGTTTAGGAATATTTTAGAGGGGGGGTAGGCAGTAAGAGAAAATAGGAGGTGGGGGTCCGAAATGATGAGGAGGCTCCACGTTAGGTGGGGCCCACAGTGGGGAAAACCAATTTTTGGATCCCCCCTCGCCGTTAAAGGTAGAAAGGTCGGGGGGGCCCAAAAAGGGATGAGGACTGTCGATCTAGAAGAAGATGGATGCCACTGATGAGATTAACACTACTTGACAAACTGTCATGTCACCTTCCGACTTTGGGTAAACACATGCACCAATGACACATAATCCAAATATTTTTGTTTTGAGACTTTATATTATAATATAATGCTTACTTTCATCAACCTAGGGTGCAATTTAAGTGTGTAGACCCTGCCTATTTTCTCCTTTCTTTTTATTTTTGGAAATCATTTGCAGAGTACAATATTATTTCCAATATGAAATTACTGAGAGAAAATACTCAGTCACCATTTGATACTATGAAATATAGGACTCTAACACATGCTTTAAAGATGTGGAGGCATTACCTCTTAGGTAGGAGATTTGTACTTATGACATACCATAGTGGATTGAGGTATTTGTTTGACCAACCAAAACTCAATGTGAGACAAGCTAGGTGGATGGCTCTCCTTAGTGAGTTTGATTTTGAAATCAAACATATAAAGGGAAAGGAGAATAGGGTGGCCGATGCCCTTAGTGATAGTATGAAATTAGTTCACTTGGCAGTTGTAAGTGCCAGTGAATCAGACATCAAAGAGAGGGTCAAAACTGCATAAGAGACAGATGCATTTTTAAAGACCGTGACATCATACTTAAAGCAAGAACCCACAGGGCTGAAGTATGAAGGTTATCAGATGCTTAATGATGACCTGCTGACTTACAAGGGCAGATTATACATTCCAAATTGTGACTACTTGAAGAGGTTCATAATGGATGAACTACACAAAATACCATATACTGGTCATCTTGGTTATCAAAAAATGATCACGACCACTAGGAAACTATTTTATTGGCATGGAATGAAAAATTACATATTTGATTACTTAGTTAAGTGTCTAGAATGTCAACAAGTCGAGGCAGAACATTGACACCTAGCAGGGCTATTGCATCCCCTACCAATTCCCGAATGGAAATGGGAAACCATCTCCATGGATTTCATCACAGGATTACCAAGATCAACTAAACAGAATGATTCCATCATGGTAGTTGTGGAAAAAATGAGCAAAGCTACTCACTTCATACCTATCAAGTCAACCTAGAAGGAAATAGATATTGCCAACATCTTCATGAAATAGATATTCAGACTGCATGGCATGCCTAAGGAGATTATATCTGACAAAGATACAAAGTTTACAACCTATAATCCTCAAAATTATGGGTAGACAGAGAGGGTAAACCAAGTATTAGAATAAATGATGAGGATGCATGTAATGAATCAACCCAAGAAATGGGAGGACTACCTACCACTGGTATAATTTTCTTACAATAATGGATATCAAGAGTCATTAAAAATGATTTCTTTTGAAGCCCTCTATGGAAGGCAATGCAACATTCCAATTAGTTGGAACAACATAGTAGACAAAGTTACAATTGGGATGGATATGCTAAAAGAAATGGAACAACAAGTGATTCAGATCAGGCAAAATCTGAAGATAGCGCATGATAGAAAAAAGAGCTATGCAAACCCAAAAAGGACTCCTAGAGAGTTCAAAGCAGGGGATCATGTGTATCTCTAATTTAGACCCAGGAGAAGCTCCTTGAGGATTGGAGCTTGTGCCAAACTGGAACCTCAGTATTGTGGACCCTTTGAAGTTTTGGATAGAGTGGGACCAATAGCCTATTGGCTAACACTTCCTCCCACAGTGAAGGAACATAATGTTTTCCATGTTTCTTTATTAAAGAAGTATGTACATGATTCTAATCATATTATTGACTGGTTTGTGATTTAGGTGGGACCTGAGGGGGAATTCCTGCTAGAACCCCAATGCATAATTGACAAGAAGGAAACCCCACTCAAGAATAAAACCATTGCACATGTCAAGGTGCAGTGGAAATACTTTGGCCCAGATGAGGCTACATGGAAAATGGAGGATTCCATGAGACATGCATATCCATTTTTGTTTACTTCTGTACATACATAACACACCGACAAATAGAACATTGAGGGAGATGTTCCTTTAAGGGGGAGGGGATTGTAATACCCCTGTTTCCCCCAATTTTTAAATATAACTATAACTCGCCAAGAGACTATGGTAGACTAAATATGTGTGAATGTTTTATTTGATGAACCTTTGTATAAAAGGGTCAATGTATGAATTTTTTGTTATTAATATAATTTGAATTTAAATATGTGTTGCACAACTCCTGAAAGGGGGGAAGTTTGCCAAGATAGAACATGGATTCTATGAGAGAGATGGTGAAGGGAAACCAAGTATGGTTGAGATGACCCTCACCTGACTAGTACCTACTGGGTGTAATTTCTCAACAATTCTCTGACCTAGAAATGAATTACCAGTAAGGTTGGTAGCTGGAAGGCCATCCTCAAGAGTTAATGAGGAGATGGGGCAGGGTACCCATCTGTAAGGCTACCGAGCCTAAACATGAATTGGGATTCAGACCCACACAACCTTGATGAGGAAGGAAATAAATGAGGTAATTTGGTGACAGATACAATCCTGCGATATAGAAGAGTAGAGAAAACACTCTCCCAAGAAGGGCAGTGAACACACTTCGATTCTCAAGTTGAGAGGAAAAGTTGAGCAGTAAGCTCAATCTGGCTTTAAGAATCCATGGGAATGGTTTTAATATAAGATGATAAATGAGGCTGACGAGTGACTAAGGAAGTACTGATGCAGACCTCCTTGCTTGGAGTAGAGAAAACCAAACACCCAATTCTTGTGGGAGAAGGAGAGTAAACTCTGTCCTTGACTGTTGTGGAGCAAAGAGAAAGAAGGAATGAATTTTCAGTCGTTGATCATTATGGGCCCCACTAGAAGGTTGGAAGGGAGAGACTGACGGGGAGTGTCTATGTGAAGACGCGTGTCAGTAGATGATCAGGTGGAGAGATTGAGCGTGAGTCTAGTTGGCTCAACATTGACTGCTTTTGTAGTACGACTTTGATAGTATCAAAGAAATACTCCAATGGCCTATACCTACGATTCTGATGGAGGAAATATATCGACCATAGATCAAACAATGGAGAGAGGGCACGAAAGTTGTTTGTTCAACGTGAACCCTATCTAAGTTGTTAGAATGAATAATTAAATTTATAGCTGACATGGCTTGCCAATGGGAAACTGGTGTGATTTTAGAGTGACATGTGTCACTTACCCATAAGTGGATGAGTCGAGTGGAGTCCACTTGGCGGGAGAAACTTAATTTAGAAATAAATCTCGATTGCCTATCAGGATATTTCAACTTACACTCACGACCACCCATTAAGGAGAAGGTATATTCCTAGATACCCTGGTCTTGGAGTAAGGAAAATGCTTGAGTCATTCTAGCTCCGAATGGATGGCATCAAAGGGGGATATTATTCGATACCACATTCATCGAAGGTAAAGTCATATGAGTACTAGTAAGGATTTTGAGTGATATCTCATTTGGTTCTACGTAGTGTGGACCTACTTGTTGGAAGAACTTCAAAAGCGTCACATAGGTGCGACATAGTCGACATGACATACAGTGAATGTTCCGACGTGAAACGTGAATTCCATGTATCGACGATATATAGGTCGAAGAACAAGGAACTATAGAAAGACCATAATTTTCGATCTATGACTCACCTTCTTGTGAAGTAACCATCGTTGTAAAGCCCTTGATGAGTAGAAAATGATGAAGCTCTAAGAGAGGGGATTGATATTATTAAGAAACACAGTAAATAAAATACCCCATCCCTTAAACAAATACATAGGGGGTTGGGTATGTTACAGAGTGGTATCATAGTAGAGTTCAAACTCTAGGCTTGAATGGGTCACTAAGACCACATAAGGTTTCTCAAAAGGGATTTTGGTTGTCTAAAATACTTGAGTTAGGATATTGACATGAAATGGTAATGATGATTGTTGTTTCAACACATAAGATGAATTGAAAAATATCACGGAAATGAATGGTATAAAACAATATGGATGACCTCATGCACCTCAGAGATGAAGAATCTGATGGCTGGAGGGATAGGGAAACCCCTCCATATTTGATGTCCAGGATGAGGAGTTTGAAGGTGGATAATGAGAGGCTTATGAGATCCCATATTGAACAGGTAGAGTTGAACACATTTCTACTGCAGAGTCTATTCGAAATTTGAAAACATCTGTAGCAAGGTCCTAGCAATGCATAACTACAAGGATCAGAGAGGTTGAAAACTTCTTTGGATTCCCAAAAGCATGAAATGGATCACAACGACGAGGGAAAGATTTCTTCCAAACGAAAGCATCAAGGCACTAAGAAAGTTGGATCAAGTGGAGGAAATTCCATAGAGTCCTTTGGTCAGAAGACTAATATAGCAAGATAATCCAGTAGTGGCATGAAATCCAACATTTCTAAGAAGATAAAGAGGAAGAAATATCAAAGTTTTATGACTGAATAATTCAAGAAGGATAAGCCGCCTACCTTCAATGGTGAAATGAAGAAAGTATAGGAAGTCAAAGCTTGGCTATTCAACTTGAAAAAGTACTTCCGAGTACATAACTACTTAGACAATACCAAGGAAAGGATTGCAGTGTTTAACCTGAATGGCGGGGCTTCCATTTGGTGGGAAGACCTCAAATAAATCAAAAGGATAAGGGAAAGAAAGTTAGCCTGGAGATTGTTTGAGAAACACTTTTGCAAGGCTTACCTATCTTAAAAGTATTACGATGATAAGATAAAAGAATTATACGAGATTAAAATGGGGAAGCTTTCCTTGGAGGTGTATCCAAAACAATTTATGGAACTATTGAGATATGTTCCCTACCTTAAGGACAAGAAGGAAAGAATCCAATGTTTCCTCAGTGGGTTTCCATAGTCATACCAAGATCAGATTGAGTTCGACAAACCCAAGATGCTAGAAGACATTATTCGAAAGGCTAAATGTTGTTACGATGAGTCTAAGCACAAGAATTAGTCTCCTAAGGATTGGAAAAGAAGGGACAAGAGTGGATTCCATAAGAAAATATTTAATCCTTTTCCCCACAAGAATTACAGGAAGGATGCACAGTCGGGTCAGCCAAGAAGGAGCGTGCATCAAAAATATTTTCCATCCGAAAGTAGGAATAAGCTAGTAGAACAGGAAAAGGAAAGAGAAAAGGAGCCCAAGAAAGGACATTTGTAATGTTGGGGATGTAGAGAGGCACATCTATTGAGGGATTGTCCCCATAGACAACATGACAATAAAAGGGTGTATAATTTATAGGGGTCAACTATAGTCAACGATGTAGCCATGAGCATATCGAGAATCTACACATTGGTGGAAAATCAATAAGAAGATCACCAAGCTTTTGTGGTGGAACTGGAAGGTATCATTACCGAACAACCAATCTCTTTTTTAATTTACCTAGGATCTAATCTTAGTTATTTTTCACTTTGATTGGTTGAGGCATGTTCATTACAGAAAAAGAAACACACCAAAGTGTGGTTAGTCTAGTTAGCCACTGGAACAAAGAGGAAAGTGGTGGAGGTTGTTGAATCTTGTTCAATTCATATTGAGGGATTTCAGACCCAAGCAGATTTGAATATTCTACCCCTTGGCTCTTACGATGTATTATTGGGAAGGGATTGGTTAGCCGCCCATAAGGAAAAAATGAACCGCTATGAGAAAACTGTTGAATGCAAACAAGAGGAAGCAAGTATGATAATTTTGCAAGGTATTTGAAAGCCAGTCTCTGTTAGAAAAATATCAACGTTACAACTAAAGAAGTATAGCATAAGAGAGTATCCTCTGTATGTTGTACAAGTTATAAATTCAACAGAAAGTGGTGAGTTGAAGATTCAAGACCACCCATTGTTGTGGGAATTCAGGGATGTGCTTCCAAAGGAGGTGCCTGGATTAAATCTAAAAATAGACCTTGACTTTTCAATTGATCTCGTGTCGAGAGAAATGTCATCATCGAGAGTGTCTTACAGGATGAGTGCGCCCGAGTTGGTGGAACTAAAGATGCAGTTGAAATAAATGATGGATAAAGGTTACAACACATTGAGTGTATCCCCGTGGGGAGCACCAATGCTATTTGTAAAGAATAAGGATGGCACCTTAAGGTTATGCATCGATTATCAACAACTAAACAATATGACCATCAAGGACAAGTACCCTTTTCCTAGAGTAGATGATCTATTTGATCATCTCATAGGGGATACAATTTTCTCAAAAATAGATTTGAGATTGAGATATCATCAAGTTAGGATTAAGGATGAAGACATCCACAAGAAATCCTTTAGGAAAAGGTAAGGAAAACACAAGTTAATTTTGGCGCCGTTTGGACATAAAAATGCACTAGATACATTCATGTGTTTAATGAATAGTGTTCTCAACAAGTACCTAGACAAGTTCGTATTAGTGTTTGTGGACGACATTTTGGTATAAACCAAGAATCGAGAGGAGCATGGAGAACATCTCAGGATGGTGTTACATGTTTTAAGAGAGCACCAACTATATGCCAAATTCAACAAGTGTTATTTCTTTAAAAAGGAAATCCAGTATCTAGGTCACGTAATCTCAGCCGAAGGAGTCACAATATACCCTGCAAAGATCAAAGCAATCATGGATTGGCCAACACCTAGAAATGTGATGGAGGTGAGATCCTTCATGGGATTGGATGAATATTACAAAAGATTTATAAACAAATTTTCCAAGATCGAAAACCCTATTACGTCACTACAAAGGAAGGGAAAGAGATTTTTGTGGTAACCAGAATGCGAAAAGAGTTTCCGGTAATCGAAGCAGTTGTTGACCAATGTCCATGTTTTAAGGATCACAGACCAAGAAAAAAAATTATTGGTTTGCACATATTCTTGCAAGGAGGGACTCAGCAGAATCCTTATGAAATAAGGACAAGTGGTTTGTTATGAATCATGGAATTTGAATGAACATGAGTAGAGGTATGCTACCCATGACCTAGAACTTTCTACTATAGTACATGCGTTGAATATGTGGAGGCATTACTTTCTCTTGAGGAAATTTATTCTCATAAATGAAATTTATCCTCATGACTGAAATTGATCCCCATGACTGAAATTTTTCCTCATGACTGAAATTGATCCCCATGACTGAAATTTTTCCTCATGACTGCAATTTATCCCTGATCTACTCCTCACTACTCTCTGTTCAATCAGTTAACTAAAGACTAGTTGACTAGTTAACTCAACTAGGTGGCAGTTCACTCCTGTAACTACCCTAGAGACTAGAATAGGTGGTAGTTCACTCTCATAACTGCTGGTGTGTGTCTAGATCACTCTATACCACCACTATGGTGCATTGTTTCTCCTTTAGTGCGTACTCATTGAGTTATACAAATTATATCATGTGTAAATTATTCATTATTCATAACGGTTAATGAGAATTCTTCCATTCTTTCTCTCTTTCTTCTTCTTTCTCAAATTTTCTCTACAATTGTGTGTAGTATTTTCTAGCTAGATCTATTCTATGAAGTTTCAACACATTTACATGGTATCAAAGACGATGGACTGCTAAGAAAAATCTACACCAAAATTTTTTGCAGGTACAAAAGATTGAAGACAGTGGAAAGATGGATTTCCAAAAAGAATTCGTTCTTACACCTTACAACTATTTTGCATGGAAGGAGAAAATAGCCATACATCTTTGAACCAGAGGGTTGTATAGGTTAAACTTGAATATAGATACAGAACCAACATCATCCATAGAAAAATACAAGTACTTAAATTGCATGGATGAGGAACTCAAAACAATTTGTAGTCTTATTTCTCCCAATCTCCTTTTTCACATATCTTCCTGTAAGACTCCCAATGAATCCTGGACCACCTTGGAAGGGATATTTGGAAAACATGATGAGATGAGGGGACACATGATGGAGATGGAGCTACTCACATTGGATTCAAAAATATTCGACAATATCCAATATTTCTTTACAAAATTCAAGGATTTACTGTCACAAATCAAAGCTTGCAGGGTTGATAAATCAAAGGAGTAGAAAAAAATGGTTCTCACCATTCTCTCCAAGATTTGTCCTGAATTTTCTATATTCATATCCACATTCCTTTCTGTCAGATTCACCTTTGGAGCCACCTGGAAGATACTTTCTCTTGAGGACTTTATCGAATCCATGACACAAGAGCAAACCAAGCTCATCAACATGGGCACAATCAAAGGCCCAAGTGTGCATGCACTCACTGTGCAATATGGAAGCCACAAATATCATAAATATAAATATAAAGATAAATGGAAAGCTCATGCACATCCAAAGAAGGAAGGGTACACAAAACCCTTCACCAATGCCTCCGGATCCAAAGGGGAAAAGGGAATAAAAGAGGAGAAATGCACGTACTGTCACAAAGGATTCCATCCAGAATCCGCATGCATGCAAAAAAAATAGATATAATGTCTCAAATACTTCAGCAAAAAAAACTTGGAGATCACATCCCCGAGGGTTCCAAGAAGAAGAAGCCAAAAGATCCGAATCCCAAGAAAGGAAATTCTAGCCATGCCTTGATTTCCATCAACTCCTCTCCTGATGCTTGGATCGTATATTCAAGAGCATCACATCACATGGTTGCATCAAAAGAAGTATATTCTTCACTGAATGCATGCAATGGTCCTCCTATTTTGATGGGGGACAAATCTTCTTTCGAAGTGACCAACAAAGGAAGGATTGAACTCACCAACGGAAGCTTCGAGAATGTGCTGCACATTCCCAAACTTTCCGTCAACCTTCTCTCCGTGTATCAGATGATGAATTCTGACACCGGAAAGAAAGTCATATTCAAACCAAATTACATGGACATATATGACATGCAAACCAACTCTAGGGTTGCCACCCGTAAGGTAAATCATTAGTCTAGATTGTATACTTTTTCTGAATTCATTGAACCTGATTATGCTTTACTGCTTACTCATGCTGATGAAAGTAGTAGGATATGGCATGAAAGGTTTGGACATTTGAATTTCAGATACATGCAACATCTTAGCAAGAAAATATTGGTTTATGGTCTACCAAACATCCATTTCTCCAAGGGAGTATGTGAGGGATGTGTTCTCGGAAAACACCCTCAAGAGAAACTCGACAAAGGAAAGTCTCAGAGAGATTCTACACCTTTAGATCTGATTCGTAGTGACCTTATGGGTCCTTTTCCACATCCATCTATCAACAAAGTGAGGTTTTTTCTATTTTTGTTGACGATTTCTCACGTTTTACATGGATCTACTTTCTCATGCAAAAATATGAGGTCTTTCAACACCTCAAAGACTTCAAAGCCCTGGTTGCGACACAGTTTGGAAAGAATATCAAAGTCCTTCGAACTGATAACAGGGGAGAGTATGTAAATCATGAGATCCATAATCTTTTCCATGAGACAGGGATTTAGCTGCAACACATAGTTCTCTATACTCCGCAACAAAACGAAGTTGTTAAGCGAAAAAATAGATTTCTAAAGGAGATGGCATCTTGCATGTTGCATGAAAAGTGACTACCACATAGACTATGGGACGAAACACTTAATTGTGCAACATACATCCAAAAAATATCTCCCCATATATCTGTCAAGGATAATACCCCCTATGAGGCTTAGAGCGGCCTCAAACTAGAAGTGACCCACTTTCGCATTTTTGGTTCACGTGCATGGGCTTAGATTCCCTATAAAAAGAGGAAAGAACTTGATCCACAAAGCACTGAGTGAATTTTTGTTGGATACCCCGACGATGTGAAGGGACATAGGCTTATTGATGTTTCCTCATACTGGCTCATCATTGAGCATAGTTTCCAATTCGTGGAAAGTGTCTCACATGTATCTCATCAGCCACATGCAGACACCTTCATTCTTCCACCTATCCGAGATGATGAGCATGCACATGATGAATCTTATTCATATGAGAGTTATGATTCATAGGACTTAGATGATTCAGATTCAAAGTCAGTACATTCAGATGCAGAGTCATAGCATCCACATGCAGTTGCAGAGCCAGAGAAGAGGCTCAAGTGGTCACAAACTACTCTTCAGGATGTAGGGGATCTCGTTGGTGATCCAGTCGATACTAGGAGGACTTGATTTAATTTTTAGAAACGTATTTTTTCACTCACTTCCAATGAACCGTTTCCCTCCAAGAATATTTTCTTGGTTCAGTCTTCAGATCCATAGTCTTATGGAAAGGCTATTGGAAATCCCTTTTGGGAATCTGTCATGTAGGAGGAGTAAAACTCCCTCTTCGAGAACCAGACTTGGGATCTGGTTCCCCTTCCTTCTAGGAAGAAACTTGTTATATGCAGACGGGTCTACATGACCAATAGCACAGTGGATGGACAGATTAGCAGATACAAAGCCATGATTGTTTCCAAAGGATTTCAACAGGTTCATGGTATTGACTATGATGATACCTTAACTCCAGTAGTGAAGATGGATTCTATACGATTGGAACTTGCCATTGCAGAAACCAAAGGATGGGAAGTCCATCAGATGGATGTGAAGAATGAATTTATTCATGGTGATCTCTCTAAGTAGATCTACATTGAGCATCCCTAAGGATTTATGCATGACTCATATTTGGTCTGTCGATTAAAGAAGTCCCTTTATGGCCTCAAGCAGGCTCCGAGGGCATGGTATGCCAAGATGGAATCCTACCTATTGTCACATAACTTTGTACATTGTAAATTAGACCCGAATGTCTACATGCTCAGGATGGTTGATTCACTTCTACTCTTAGTTCTGTATGTTGATGATTTGCTGATCACTGGTTGGTTGAATTCAACAATTGCTACAGTCAAGAGGATTCTACATGATAGGATTTTGATGACGTACATGGGTCCACTACACTTTTTCCTTCAACTCAAGATCAGTCAAGATGCATCAGGTGTCAAATTGTCTCAGGCCAAGTATGCACGAGATCTCCTTGAGATATTTCACATGACAAATTGCAAGTCTTCTCCGAATCCTTTCCTATTAGGAGTCAAACTTGAGGATGATGAGGAGACTCCATTGGTTGATATCACACTATACAAACAATTAGTGGAGAGCTTGTTGTATCTCACACACTCCAGACCAGACCTCTCCTATGAAATTGGTGCATTTTCCAAGTTCATGTAGGAGTCACATGAGCTACATTGGAAGGATGCAAAGTGTGTCCTTCAATACGTACATGGCACCATCACCTTTGGGATTCATTATGAAACGTACTCTACATTATATCTTATCAGATTTATTGATTTTGACTGGGTTCATGATAGCCTCGATCGTAATTCCACATCTGGTTACTCACTCAGTCTTGGTTCCGATCCTATCTGTTGGTTGAGAAAGAAGCAAGATTCCATTGCTCTATCTTTAGTCAAGGATAATTACATAGGGGTATTTAACATAATGATTCAGGCCATGTGGATACAACATTTTCTCACTGAGTTGGGAATTTAGTTTCATCGACCGATCGTCATTTGGTGTGACAACTAGAGCACTCTGAAGTTCTGTAGAGATCCAGTTCAGAGGTAGCGGACGAAGCACATCAAGATCCACATGCACTACATCCGAGACTTAGTACATGAGGGGATCATCAACCTACAGTTCTATCCTTCAATAGAACAGACGACAGCCATATTCACCAATACCATCATTGAGCAGAAGTTCCATTCTCTGCGAATTCATCTTGGAGTGAAGGACACAGTTACCTAACAAATGCAATTCTTCTTTTTACATACATTGTACCTTGAGGGGGGGGGGGGGGTTTCCCATGAGGTTTTCCCTCTTTCCTCATTTTATTTCAGTGTATCTTTTGTATTTGGGTACCTAACATGGCCTCTTTGCTGGGGCCCATTCTTTATTTTCACCATAGTGATGTTCAGGGGGGGTGTTGGAGTTACTTTACACACACCTAGGATTTATTTTTCCTAAGGTTTTTCCTTGTTTATTAGTCATAATTAGTCATTATCCAGTCTCCTAGATTTTAGGGGAGAATATTCTACCTAGAGAATATTCTCTTTCAGTGTCTAGAGTGCCAATAGGTGAAGGTCGAGCATCGACATCTTGCAAAACTATTGCAACCCATACAAATGCCAGAGTGGAAATGGGAAGTGATTTCCATGGATTTTATCATGGGTTTTCCAAAGACAACCAAACAACATGATGCAATCATGGTTGTGGTGGATAAGTTGAGCAAGGAAACTCATTTTATTCCCATAAAGTATACTTTTAAAGCCATAGACGTTGGGTGTGTTAAAAATTGGTATTAGAGCATGGAAATATCACTTGGCCTGCTTGGGCTCATGCACGAGTCGAACAAAACAAATATTATTTGAGAAATTATGGTGTAGCACCCTTCCTTACCCCTTCTACTATTGATAGATGCATTGGAAGTATGCATTGTAGGTGGTTAATGTTTCCAAATAAAGAATTGACTTCACCTTGCAATGATATGTGTTGTTCATGAATTGGTAGATGAGTAACTAACATAAAATGTTTTATCTGCACTCAAGAAGTCAGTGAACAACAGGAAAACTACAATGTAAAGGATGGTGACACATTAGGAGTTGGGAGAGAGCTCCCACAATAGAGAGGATGAATATGATGAAAGGAGAGTGGTGGAAACCCCTCCAAATTTAGCCGAAACTATAAGAAGCCTCATGGAATAATTATAGAGTTATAAGGCTGACAATGAAAGGATGATCAAAGAGAAGGAAAATAAGACATAAATTAATGCAGTCCTACTGTAAATTCTATCAGATATACAAAGGTAACTGCAACATGGTCTAGTTTCCAGTCATGTGGATAGACATCATACTAAGAAAACTCCAAGTCCACCTGTGATACAAAAGCATGGTCCAACTGCCAGTCATGTGGATAGAAATCATACTAAGAAAACTCCAAGTCCACCTGAGATACAAAAGAATGGTCCTGAAAGTGGCCACACCAAGAGGAGCACCTCAAAGAAGGCCCAAAATGGAGCAAGGAGACATTCAATGGAAGCTTCCTCTGGTGAGGACATTGAAAACTCCTAGGAATATTCTAGTGGTAAAACTAGTTTCCATTCTCAGACAAGAAGGAAGAAGAGGAACATTCCAAGAGTCATGACCCTCAAGAATTAAAGAAATCCAAACCACCCACCTTCGATGGAGATATTAAGAAGGGGGAAGAAGCATAAGTTTGGCTACTCAGCTTGAAGGAGTACTTCAGAGTCCATGACTACTCTGAAAAGTTAAAGGCTCGGATAGCCATTTTCAACCTGAATGGGAAGGCTTCCATTTGGTGGGAGGACCTTAGGATGTGAAGGGATTCAATGAGAATTAATTGTCATGGAAACAATTTGAGAAATACTTCAAGAAGAAGTAGCTGCCAAAAAAGTATTTTGATAGGAAGACCAAGGAGTTCTATGAAATCAAGCTGGGACAACTCACCATAGATGAGTATATCAACAAATTTCTCAATTTGATGAGGTATGTCCCCTACATAAAATATGAAAGTGTGAATATGCAACGATTCATTGGTGGATTACCTTAGTCCTACCAAGACATAATTGAATTTTATGAGCCAAAGACCATAGAGGATACTATTTGAAAAGCAAGGTATTGCTATGAGAAATTCAAGAGTAAGACATAATCCATTGAATACTAGAAGAAGAAAGACAATTCGGTATTCAAGAAGAAGAGATTTAAGTCCTCGAGATTTAAGAGCCCTGGTAAGAGCTCTAGGATGATCCTTCCTTCCAGAAGTGTGTATTAGAAAAATTTTCCATCCCAGAGTGGAAATAAACCATTCAGAGAAACTCCAAGTAAGACTGAGAATACGAAGAGAGAAACCTTGAAATGTTGGGGTTGTGGAGAGGAACATATGTTGAGGGACTCTCCTCATATGAAACATAACCCTGGGAGGGTATACAATGTCCAAGAGGCTACCATAGTCAATGATGTGGCTAGGAGCCTGCCACAAATTTATACAGCCTTAGATAATAGACAAGCTGACCACCAAGCTTCAGTGGTGGAAATGGAAGTTATGATTTCCAACCATCTCATTTCCATTTTAATTGACCCTGGTTCTAATTTGAGTTATGTTTCCACTCAAACTGTTGAGAAATGTAAATTGCACCAAGTTAAACATGTTAAATCATGGCTGGTACAACTAGCCACTAGAACCAAAAGAAAAGTAACATAGGTCATACCAACATTCCAATTTGTCATGAGTGGGTTGCCCACCCAAGAAAACCTAAACATGCTCCCTCTAGGATCTTATGACCCATTGATTGGCATGGACTGGTTGGTTGCCCACAAAACCAAATTGGACAATTATAGTAAAAATTTGGAGTGTGAAAATGAAGAAGGAAGGAGGGTAACTCTACAAGGGATTGAAAATCCTATCTCAGTGAGGAAAATGGAATCCCTCCAAGTGAAGAAGTATTGCAGAAAGGGATGTCCCTTGTATGCAATACATGTACTGAAATCTATTGAGAATGACAAACCCAGCCTAGAGAACTATCCCATATTAAAAGAATATAAAGATGTATTCCCAGAAGAGGTATCGGGTCTACCTCCAATAAGGGATATTGATTTTTCAATAGAACGTGTACCCGGAGCAGTGCCAATGTCTAGAACACCCTATAGAATAAGTACACTAGAGATAGTTGAGCTCAAATTATAGTTGAAGGAGATGTGAGACAAAGGATACATTCGGCCTAGTGTGTCCCCATGGGGATCACCAACCTTGTTTGTGAAAAATAAATATGGCACACTCAGACTGTGCATAGATTATAGACAACTCGATAAGATGACCATCAAGAACAAGTATCCCTTGCCGAGGATCGATGACTTGTTTGAACAATTAAGGGGTGCTACAATATTCTCCAAGATTGACTTGAGGTAGGGATACCATCAAGCTCGAATAAAACATGAATACATCCACAAGACAACCTTTAGGAAAAGATATGACCACTATGAATTTGTGGTGGTGCCATTTTGGCTTACCAATGCACCAACCACTTTCACGTGCTTAATGAATAACGTATTCAGAAAGTTCTTGGATAGATTTTTGGTGGTATTAATTGATGATATCCTAATCTATTCCAAGAATAGGGAAGAGCATGAAGAACATCTCAAGCTTGTACTCCAAGTACTAAGAGAGCATCATCTCTATGCTAAGCTCAGTAAGTGTGACTTCTTCCAGAAACAAGTCCACTACTTAGGCCATGTTATTTTTGAGTAGGGAGTAGCAGTTGACCCTGACAATATTAAATCCATAATGCATTGGCCTACCCTAAAGGATGTATCTGATATCAGATCCTTTATGGGTCTGGAAGGATACTATAGGATATTCATAAAAGTTTTCTCCAAGATTTGTTTCCAATCACCTCCCTTCAGAAAAAGGGAGTTAAATTCATTTGGACATCAGAACGTGAGGAAAGATTTCAAGAGATGAAATACCTTCTAACCAATGCATCTGTTTTGAAAATTGCAGATCCAAACAAATACTTCCTTGTGTGTACAAATTCCTGCAAGGATGGTCTCAGAGGAGTCCTTATGCATGAAGGACATGTGATTTGCTACGAGTCCAGAAAATTGAATGAGCATGAAGTCAATTATGTGACCCATGATGTGGAATTGGATTCCATAGTGCATGCTTTAAAGATATGAAGGCATTACGTCCTAGGTAGAAGATTTTTAGTTATGACAGACCATAGTGGATTGAGGTATTTGTTTGACCAACAGAAACTCAATGTGAGACAAGCTAGGTGGATGGATCTCCTTAGTGAGTTTGATTTTGAAATCAAACATATCAGAAGAAAGAAGAATATGGTGCTTGATGCCCTTAGTAGAATTATGAAAGTAGTTCACTTGGCAGCTGTAAGCACCAATAAATCAAACATCAAAGAGAGGGTAAAAAATGCACAAGAGACAGATGCATTTTTCATGACCGTGACATCATACTTAAATCTAGAGCCCACAGGGTTGAAGTATGAAGGTTATAATATTCTTAATGATGACCTTTTGACTTACAAGGGCATATTATACATTCCAAATTGTGACAACTTGAAGAGGTTCATAATAGATGAAATACACAAAAGACCATATGCTGGTCATCCTGGTTATCAAAAAATGATCATGACCACTAGGAAATTGTTCTATTGGTCTGGACTGAAAAATGACATAGCTTATTAATTAGATAAGTGTCTATAATTTTAGCAAGTCAAGGCAGAGCACTAACACTCAACATGGCTATTACAGCCCCTACCAATTCCCGAATAGAAATGGGAAACCATCTCTATGGATTTCATCACAGGATTACCAAGATCAACCAAACAGAACAATGCCATCATGGTAGTTGTGGAAAAAATGAACAAATCTACTCACTTCATACCTTTCAAGTCAACCTAGAAGGAAATAGATATTGCCAACATATTCAATAAAGAGATATTCAGACTGCATGGAATGACTAAGGATATTATATCCGACAGAGATACAAAGTTTACTTCAAACTTTTGGAAATTTCTGTTTGCTGGTTTTGAAACAAAATTACTCTTTAGTACATCCTATCATCCTCAAACTGATGGGAAGATAGAGAGGGTAAACCATGTATTATAAGACATGCTAAGGATGCATGTAATGCATCAACCCAAGATATGGGAGGACTACCTACCACTAGTATAATTTGATTACAACAATGGTTATCAAGAGTCATTAAAAATTAGTCCTTTTGAAGCCCTCTATGGAAGGCAATGCAACATTCCAATCAGCTGGAACAACCCAATAGACAAAGTTAAAATTAGGACGAATATGATAAAGGAAATGGAACAAAAAGTGATTCAGATAAGAAATAATATGAAGATATCCCAGGATAGACAAAAGAGATATGCATACATGAAAATGACTCCTAGAGAGTTCAAAGCAAGGGATCATGTGTATCTCTAATTTAGACCCAGGAGAAGCTCCTTGAGGAAGGGAGCTTGTGCCAAACTGGCACCTCAGTATTGTGGACCCTTTTAAGTTTTGGATAGAGTGAGACCAGTAGCCTATCGGCTAACACTTCCTCCCATAGTGAAGGAACATAATGTTTTCCATGTTTCTTTATTAAAGAAGTATGTACATGATTCTAATCATATTATTGACTGGTCTATGATTCAGGTGGAACCCGAGGGGGAATTATTTCCAGAACCCCAATGCATAATAGACAGAAAGGAAACCCTATTCAAGAATAGAACCATTGAATAGGTCAAGGTTCTGTGGAAACACTTTGGCCCAGATGAGGCTACATGGGAAATGGAGGATGCCATGAGACAGGCATATCCATTTTTTTTTTACTTCTATACATATAAAACACACCAATAGATAGAACATCAAGGGTGATGTTCCTTTAAGGGGGAGGGGATTGTAATACCCTTGTTTCCCCCAATTTGTAAATATAACTATAACTCTCCAAGAGACTATGGCAGAATAAATATGTGTGAATGTTTGATTTGATGAACCTTTATATAAAAGGGTCAATGTATGAATTTTCTGTTATTAATAGAATTTGATTTTAAATATGTGTTGCATAACTGCTGAAGGGGGGGAAGTTTTCCAAGATATACCATGGATGCGATGAGAGATATGGTGAATGGAAACCAAGTATGGTTGAGATGAACCTCACCTGACCAGTACCTACTGGGTGTAATTGTTCAACAATCCTCTGGCCCATAAATGAATTACCGGCCAAGATGATAGTTGGAAGGCCATCCTCAAGAGTTAATGAGGATATGGGGCAGGGTAACCATCTGTAAGGCTTCCAAGACTAACCATGAATTGGGATTTGGACCCACACAACCTTGCTGAGGAAGGCGAGAAATGAGGTAATTCGGTGACAGGGAGAGACTTGCGATATAGTAGAGTAGATAAAACATTCTCCCAAGAAGGGCAGTGAACATACTTTGATTATAAAGTTGAGAGGAAAATCTGAGCAGTAAGCTTGATATGGCTGTAAGAAGCCATGGGAATGGTTTCACTACAAGCTGATAAACGAGGCTGAAGAGTGATTGAGGAAGTACTCATGCATACCTCCTTTCTTGGAGTAGAGAAAACCAAACACCTATTTCTTGTGGGAGAAGGAGAGTAACCTTCGTCCTTGACTATTGTGGAGAAAAGAGAAAGAAGGAATGAATTTCAAGTCATTGATCATTACGGGCCCCACTAGAAGGTCAAAAGGGAAAGAGTGACAAGGATGTCTATGTGAATATGCATGTCAGTAGATGATCAAGTGGAGAGATTGAGCGTGAGCCTAGTTGGCTCAACATTGACTGATTTCAGAGTACGACTTTGATAGACTGGAAGAAATACTTCGATGGTTTATACATGCGATTCCGATGGAGGAAAGATATCAACCATAGATAAAACAATGGAGAGAGGGCACAAAAATCATTGGTTCGACGTGAACCCTATCTATGTTGTTAGTATGAAGGATTAAATTCATATCTGACATGGCTTGCTAGTGGGCAACTGGTGTGAGTTTAGAGTGAGAGGTGTCACTTACCCATAAGTGGATGAGTCGAGTGGAGTCCACCCAACGAGAGAAACTTAAGTTAGGAATCAATCTCAACTGTGTATCAGGAGATTGCAACTTACGCTCACGACCATCTATTAAGGAGAAGGTATATTCCTCAATACCTTTGTCTCGGAGTAAGGAAAATGATCGAGTCATTCTATCTCCAAACGGATGGCATCAAAGGGGGATATTCTTTGATACCACATCCGTCGAAGGTAAATTCATATGAGTACTAGTAAGGATTTTGAGTGATATCTCATTTGGTTGTACATAGTGTGGTCCCACTTGTTGGAAGAAATTCACAAGAACCACATAGGTGCGACGTAGTCGTCATGGCAGATGGTGAATGTGTCAACGTGAAACATGAATGCGACGTGTCAACGATATATAGGTAGAAGATCAAGGAACAATATAAAGGCCATAATTTTTGATCTATGACTCACCTTCTAGCGAAGTAACCATCGTTGGAAAGCTCTTGATGAGTATAAAATGATGAAGCTCTAAGAGAGGGGATTGAGATTATTAATAAACATGGTACAATACCCCATCCCTTAAAAGGACACATAGGGGGTCAGGTGTGTTACAGAGTGGTATCATAGTAGAGTTCAAACTCTAGGCTTGAATGGGTCACTAAGACCACATAAGGTTTCTCAAAAGGGATTTATGTTGTCTGAAATGACTGAGTCAGGATATTGACATGAAATGATAACGATGATTTTTGTTTCAACACATAAGATGAATTAAAAATATCACGTAAGTGAATGGTACAACACAATATGGATGACCTCTTGCACCTCATAGATGAAGAATCTGATGGTTGGAGGGATAGGGAAACCCCTCCATATTTGATGTCCATGATGAGGAGTTTGAAGGTGGATAATGAGAGGCTTATGAGAGCTCATATCAAACAGGTAGAGTTGAATGCGGTTCTACTGCAAAGTATGTCCAAAATTCAAAAACATTTGCAACAAGGTCCTAGCAATGTAGAACTAGAAGGGCCGGAGAGGTTGAAAACCCCTTCAGATTCCCAAAATAATGAAATGGCTCACAACGATGTGGGAAATATTTCTTCCAAAAGAAAGCATCAAGGTGCTAAGAAAGTTGGATTGAGTGGAGGAAATTCCACGGAGTCCTCTGGTTAGAAGAATAATCTAGCAGGGCAGTCCAGTAGTGGCACAAAATCCAACATTTCTAAGAAGGGAAAGAGGAAGAAATCTCAGAGTTTTCTGACTGAATAATTCAAGAAGGATAAGTCGCCTACCTTCTATGGTGAAATGAAGAAAGGAGAAGAAGTCAAAGCTTATCTATTCAACTTGAAAAAGTACTTCCGAGTACATAACTACTTAGACAATACCAAGGAAGTATTGCAGTTTCTAACCTAAATGGCGGGGCTTCCATTTGGTGGGAATACCTCAAATAAATCAAAAGGATAAGGGAAAGAAATTTAACCTGGAGAAAATTTGAGAAACACTTTTGCAAGGCTTACCTATATTAAAAGTAGTACGATGATAAGATAAAGGAATTCTATGAGATTAAAATGGGGAAAATTTCCTTAGAGGCATATGCAAAAAAAATTATGGAACTGTTGAGATATGTTCCCTACCTTAAGGACGAGAAGGAAATGATTGAACGTTTTCTCAGTGGGTTTCCACAATCATACCAAGATAAAATTGAGTTCGAAAAACCCAAGACACTGGAAGACACCATTCAAAAGGCTAAATTTTGTTATGATGAGTCTAAGCACAAGAATGAGTCTCATAAGGATTGGAAAAGAAGGGACAAGAGTGGATTCCAGAAGAAAATATTTAATCCTTTTCCCCACAAGAATTACAGGAAGGATGCACAATCATGTCATCCAAGAAGGAGCATGCATCAACAAAAGTTTCCGTCCCAAAGTAGGAATAAGCTAGTAGAACAGACAAAGGAAAGATAATAGGATCCCAAGAAAGGACCTTTGTAATGTTGGGGATGTGGAGAGCCACATCTATTGATGGATTTTCCCCACATACAACATGATAGTGAAAGAGTGTATAATGTACAGGCATCAACTATAGTCAATGACGTATCCATGAGCATATCAAGAATCCATGCAACGGTGGAAAACCAACAAGCATATCACCAAGCTTCTGTGGTGGAATTGGAAGGTATCATTATTGAACAACCAATCTATTTTTTAATTGACCCAGTATCTAATCTTATATATGTTTCACTTTGATTGGTTGAGGCATGCTCATTACAGAGAAAGAAACACACTAAAGTGTGGTTAGTCTAGTTAGCCACTAGAACAAAGAGGACGTTGAAGCTTGTTCAATTCATATTAATGGATTTCAAACCCAATCGGATCTGAATATTCTACCCCTTGGCTCTTACGATGTATTATTGGGAATGGATTGGTTATCATCACATAAGGAAAAATTGAAATGCTATGAGAAAACTCTAGAATGCAAATAAGAGGAAGGTAGTACGATAATTTTGCAAGGCATTTGAAATCCAGTCTCTATTAGACAAATATCAACGTTACAACTCAATAAGTATAGTAGAAGAGGGTGTCCTCTATATGCTATACAATTTCTAAATTCAACAGAAAGCGGTGAGTTGAAGATTGAAGACCACCCAATGTTGTGGGAATTCAGGGATATGCTTCTGGAGGAGGTTCTTGGATTACCTCTGAAAAGAGACCTTGACTTTTCAATTGATCTTGTGTTGGGAGCAGTGACATCATCGAGAGTTCGTTGCAGGATGAGTGTGCCCAAGTTGGAGGAACTAAAGATGCATTTGAAAGGAATGATGGATAAAGGTTACATCAGATAAAGTGTATTCCCATGGGGAGAACCATCCCTGCTTGTAAAGAAGAAGGATGGAACCTTAAGGTTATGCATCGATTATCAACATCTAAACAATAATACTATCAAGAACAAGTACCCTTTTCTTAGAATATATGATCTATTTGATCATCTCATAGGGGATACATTTTTCTCAAAAATAGATTTGAGATTGGGATATCATCAAGTTAGGATTAAGGATAAAGAAATCCACAAGACATCCTTTAGGACAAGGTATGGAAACTACGAGTTCGTTGTGGTGCCCTTTGGAATTTTAAATTCACCAGCTACATTCATGTGTTTAATGAATAGTGTGCTCAACAAGTACCTAGACAAGTTTGTATTAGTGTTTGTGGATGACTTTTTGGTATATTCTAAGAATCGAGAGGAGCATGGAGAACATCTCAAGATGGTGTTACACGTTTTAAGAGAGCACCAACTATATGCAAAATTCAACAAGTGTGATTTCTTTAAAAAGGAAATCCAGTATATAGGTCACGTAATCTCAGTCGAAGGAGTCACAATATACCCTACAAAGATCAAAGAAATCATGGATTGGCTAGCCCCTAGAAATGTGACGGAGGTGAGATCCTTCATGGGATTGGATGGATATTACAAAATATTTATCAAGGAATTTTACAAGATCAGAAATCCTACCACGTCACTACAAAGGAAAGGAAAGAGATTTGTGTGGTTACCAGAATGAGAAGATAGTTTCCGGTAATTGAAGTAGTTGTTGACCAATGCCGAAATTTTAAGGATCGTGAACCCAGAAAAATATTTCTTGGTTTTCACATATTCTTGAAAGGAGGGACTCAGCAAAATCCTCATGTAAGAAGGACAAATGGTTTGTTATGAATCATGTAAGTTGAACGAACATGAATAGAGGTATGCTACCCATGAACTAAAACTTTCCACAATAGTACATGCGTTGAATATGTGGAGGCATTACTTGCTCCTGAGGAAATTTATCCTCATGACTGACCATTGCGGTTTGAAGTATTTGTTCAACCAACCAAGGTTGAATTCTAGACAAGACATGTGGATGGCATTGATCAATGAGTTTTACTTCGAAATAAAGCACATAAAAGTAAAAGAGAACAAAGTAGCTGCTGCGCTCAGCCGAAGCGTTCAAACAATACACTCAACAAAATTTTTAGTAGAGCCCAACATCCGATAGAGAATTAAAACCTTCTTGTTAGAAGATGAGCTCTTCAACCTAGTGAGGGAAACGTTGCAGTAAGAACCTAAGGAAAAGAGGTGCAAAGGATATCAACTGAGGGATGATAAGATGTTGGTGTACAATAAGAGGTTGTACATGCCTGATTCAGCAGACCTGAGACAATTGATTATGGATGAGTTCCATAGGATGCCATATGTTGGTCATCCTGGTTATCAAAAGATGGTGACAACATTTAGGAAATTTTATTATTGTCCTAATATGAAGAAATAAATTGCTCGATATATCTCAAAGTGTCTAGAGTGCCAATAGGTGAAGGTCGAGCATCGACACCTTGCAGGACTATTGCAACCCATACAGATGCTAGAGTGGAAATGGGAAGTGATTTCCATGGATTTTATCATGGGTTTTCCAACGACATCCAAACATCATGATGCAATCATGGTTGTGGTGGATAAGTTGAGAAAGGAAACTCATTTTATTCCCATAAAGTCTACTTTTAAAGCCATAGACATTGCCAATGTTTTCATGAGAGACATATTCAAGTTGCATGGTTTTCCTAAAACCATAATTTCAGACAGGGATACTAAGTTTACCTCAAATTTTTGGCGAAGATTGTTTGTAGTTTTGGAGGCACATTTGGTGTATAGTACGACCTACCATCCTTAAAATGATGGTCATACCGAAAGGGTGAATAGAGTGCTAGAATATATGCTATGAATGCATGTTATGCATAAACCAAAACAGTGGGAAGAATAGCTACCTTTGGTATAATTTGTGTACAACAATCGTTATCAAGAATCATTGAAGATGAGCCCATTTGAAGCTCTGTATGGTAGGAAGTGTAGAGTTCCAATTAGTTGGGATAGTCCAATGGACAAAGTTACACTTGGTCTTGAATTACTAAAGGAAATGGAGCAAGCCATGGTTCAGATAAGGAAGAATATGAAAATTTCCCAAGATATATAGAAGAGCTATGTTGATAGAAAGAGAACCCCTAGAGAGTTCAAAATAGGAGACCATGTGTATCTCTAGGTGAAACCCAAGAGAATTTCCCTGAAAGTGGGGATGCGTGCTAAGTTGGCTCCTCGATATTGCAAACCATTTGAAATCCTAGAGAGGATAGGACCAGTAGCAAACAAACTTGCTTTACCACCCACTATTAGAGAACATAATGTATTCCATGTGTCTTTGTTAAAGAAATATGTGCATGATTCTAATCAAATTATTGATTGGATTGTAATATAGGTGGAATCATAAGGAGAATTCCAACTAGAACCCAAATGCATCCTTGAAAGGAAATAAATGATTCTCTGGAACTGAGATATTATGAGAGTCAAGGTGAAATGTAATCATTTTGGAGCTGATGAAGCTACATGGGAGTTGGAAGATGCCATGAGATAGACATATCCATTTTTGTTTACTATATAATTGTAAAAGGCATGGTGTTTTAAACAACGAGGACAATGTTTCATTAAGGGGGAGGGGAATGTAACACCTTGTTTTCTCCCAAGACTGTAATTATGCACAAAATTCATATGTTAATAATATGAGGCATGTAACTATGTTTTGACTTAATATAATCACCAAACTTCTCACTGAGAGGGAAAAACCTTGATAAGTACTGGCCATGATACACTAGAGGAAATTGATGAAGTAGTGGACTGATGGGATGGTTGAGTGAAATGAAGATGAGATGCATCAGTGAAGAAAATAGAAAGATTGCAAAGCAAGCTTATCTATGCTTACAAACTTGATGATTTCACCACCATCACACTAGATTGATGGAAGAGACCACGTGAACATTAAAGGAAAGGTCATAAAGGTGGTTGGGTAGTAATGGCTGCTGTAATTGGACCATGCATAGAAATAATGTCCAGTTGAATGAATGAAAAGAACATACCACAAACTTCCCCTTCATATTGAAAAAGGGTGGACTGTAGGTTACATCTATAGGATCCAATAGAGAAGAGAAGAGAGAGAGAAAAAAGGCGAGAAACAGAGCACATAAGGCAAATGTGTTGATCAAGAAAGAAAATGATAACTTTCTGGAAGAAAATATGAAGCTTGTCCAAGTTAAGGATGATCACCCTGAACATAGATGAAATGGATTCCTGAACTAGAGCAATATTGTGTTGCATCTTGGTGCTACTAAACAAAAAACGACACTGGTAAGGGGAAGTTGCTGAGGGATTGTTAAGCAGAGAAGGGAATCCCTTGTGGAGAGAAAATCTAGTTGATAAACCACTTGATAAAATTGTATATACCCAGAGCTTAGTGGGAAGTGGAAACTTCTACTGTGTCAGAGGGAGAAGGAGAGTAACCTTCTTATATCTTCATATACTTGGAGCCCTACTAAGTCAATTTTCTTGGTGGTATCATGGCTTGGCACGAGGTTGGCATGTTGTAGGAAGTGAATCTACAACAAGGCCTAAGGTTGGGAGGAAATGTGTCCTCTCTCAATCAGTTGGATTGGATCATTTCTTTATCAGATAAGTGTTCATTTGTATTGAACTGACTATGAATGACTTATGTGAATTCTCCTGAATAGAATAGTTGTGTGTTAGTGCATATAAACATTTAAATATAAGAAATTGTTTGTATACTTATCCTATGTCTTGAATGCAGCAAGAATAACCATGTGATGATGAATACTAATACTCGGTTAAATCATAGAAATGAATGAATACAAATTGCTACATGTTCGAACACCCCATGTGTTTTATGTGTGAAGAGAATGCAACTCATACAAGGACTCAACCTTAAGTTTTACAATTTGTATAGGTTCCAGGATCATCTTGAGTATTTGAAAGTCAGAAGATAAAGTCTTGCAGGACTCAAAAAATGGCTAAGTCCTTTGAACAAACAATTATGTCTCCATCAACCCTATGTTGGTCAGCAAGGAACCATTATCACTGATCCGAATAGATCGTGGTTGTTGGTTGGTGGGTCATCAGATTCATTTTTTCAGAGAGGTCCCTTGAATGTTGTGGGAAGGACTTTGAAACAAACCAATTGGAGTGAGACCTTTGGGAGGAAATCTCATGCACCGTGAGAATAACCCTGATGAAAAGATATTGAAGTTAGGATAATTTGAACCATAGATCTATAAGTGAAAGGAATGAATTTCCAGCCATTGATCATTATGGGCTCTACTAGAAGGCTAGAATGGAAAGAGTGACAAGGAGTGTCGATATGAAGACATGTGTCAGTAGATGATCAGGTGGAGAGATTGAGCATGAGCCTAACTGGCTCAACGTTCATTGCTTTCAAAGTACCACTTTGATAGAATCATAGAAATACTTTGATGGCCTAGACATGCAAGTCCAATGGAGGAAATATATCGACCATAGATCAAACAATGGAGAGAGGGCACAAAATTCATTAGTTTGTCGTGTGTTATTGCACAATTTGTACTTGCCCAAAATCCCAATGCAAGTGGATATAGAATTGGTGGAACTGGGAATAACCTATCACTGTCACATTAATAGGAGATCCCTTTCAATTTAGGAGTATGTCAAGACTACCCCAGGGGAGATGTCCCCAGTGACCTGGGGGGTTTGAGAAGGCTAAGGCAAGTAATCACAAGGAAATCCTTCCCCTCTCATATATCACTCAAATCAAAGTTTCTTTATGTCTTGTAAAGATGAAGCAAATAGATAATATTGTGTACCTGCCCAGAACAAGACAAGGAGGAAAAAATGGGCACTTTCCAAGTACCAAAATGATTGTTAATGCTTCGTAAGACAATAAACCTTCAAAATGTAAGTTATCTGATATGAATTTGCAGAAAATTCAACAGTTTATAACAATAATTAATATTTTATAACAACCACAAGAATTATGCCTTGAAATTGCTTGAAAAAGACAAGAAAAGGTAACTTTGACTAGGCAAATTGATAATAAATTTTCACAAGAAAAGTTGGCAATGTTTAGCTAGCTTTTAATATCAATTTTGCATATAATTTTCTTTAGTTAGATGTCTGTAGCAATATTTTGCAACAACAACAAATTCTAATGGTCAAAAGTGCAAGAAAACACCATACAAAGTTAGCACTTACCTTGACTAGCAATGATTACAATTGGGTTTTGAATGGGTTAAGTGAAAGTTATGTAGGAAAATGTATCAAATCAATGTATGTTTGTATGGTTGTATGGTTGTAACAATGTTTTTCTATAGCAGCAAGTTAACTAAGGAGTTAGTTTAGTTTAGGGTTAGAAAATGTTAGTGAAAGCTTCAAGAATAAAAGTGTGAGTGTTTGTTTGATCAATCAACACTTGCAAGTGGTAGATTAGTGCCTTTCTAGGGTAAATGAAGTCACTAATGGCATAAAAAAATATTAAAGGAAAAATATAAATGATAATGATATGTCAAAGGGATAGATAGGATAAGAGAGGTGTTGGTATCCCAAGGCCTCAAAAATCCACCTTGAAGAGATAATTGCTAGAAAGTAACAAAGGTTAGGCCCTAGTGATTTCTCCTTTCCTTGAACAAATTGTAATAAAATATGCATTTGGGCATGGAAGTAGGGTTACTAGAGTGAAACAATGGTAGGGATCTAGTATCCACTTCAAAATAGGTGCCTTTCAAGAAATTTTAGCACATGGAAGACTATAGGGAAAAAGATAATAACATATGTCTTTCCCCTAGGGTTTCAAGCAAGAAATTTCATAATCTTAGACATGAAACAAGTAAAATTAACCATAAGAATTCATTCACAATACATAAATTCATATTTTCCACCTAATTCACCAAGAATAATCAAGCAAAAACCCTAGTTGAAGATCCTCCACATGAAAATTTCCAAATTACACCAAGAAATGCCTCCTCCAAAAAGTGCGCACCCCTAAATTTCAGCCAAGAAACTGTAAAGAAGGATGAATTTCAGACCACCACTTGTGTGATGAGTAAATGATGAAAAAATATGTGAGTTTTATCTCTTATTTATACAATATCAATGACCTTTAATTATATTTTAGATCATAAAAGGCCGACATGGCCAAATTACATCAAAAATCCATTTTTTTACATAAAATCAATAATTAAAACCCTAATTTCACTTTAGAGATGACGTCATGCCCTTCTAGGGTTACGTTAGACCCCCAACATGGAATTCTAGGCCTCAAATGCAAAACTCTAGGCCTCTAAAAGCCTCAAATGCTGCCACACATGCCAACTAGCACCAAACCGTCCTCATAAATGCCAAACCCTAACTGGATGACGTCAAGGGTCAACATGATGGCATCAGGGGCCTTCAAGGGCCAATGTCATGGTGGAAGGGAAAGGCCCCCTTGGGTCTAGGCCTGTGAGAGTGTCTCAGAGGAAACATCCTTCTTCCTTCCTAGTGCCATCCTCTGGTGCCTCTCTGCCCTTGGTTGGGGTCACAACATCCATTTGTTGGGATTTCATCCCCATGGAGGTTCGAGATAATCATCTCCCCATATGTACCTATCCACTGTGCATGGTCCTACAACAACAACAAGTATGCACTCCATGGAATCATAAGTCACAGGGATCATAGAAAATTCAATCACATCCAATAATCAAATTATCCAAACATGTGCATCAAACCCCCCTTTACCCAGACAAATGCTCAAAGACGTTATGCAGTTTAACAAGTCTGGTTTGGAGAGGATATCAGGATGTCCTATTGGGGTAATCCTCCTCAAGTTTGTGGTGTTTACCAGGTGAATACCAATCTAGGTCATGTAAGTGTATGAAATGGTGTAGGGGGAATGTTTGGGCAAAGGGTGTAGTGATAACAGGGAAATGTAGGTCTTTCCTGTGGGTGCCTCTGTAGAGGGTGAGTTTCACCTTGTCATGGATGCCATTGTTTCCTAACCCATTCAATGCATTTTATTCTTTGTCTTCTTGCTTTTTCTTTTCAAGAGAATAGTTGGGGGACACTATCCTAGCGTGGTGACCAATGGTGACAACGTTACCCACAAGCACTTCATGGAAATGAGAAGGTTGGATCGTGATGAGAGCCTCTTTCTCTTAGCTATGCTATTAAAAGTCACTACCCTGGTTTGGTGACCAGATAGATGGTAGTGTCATACTGCTACATGCCCATGGACCTAATAGGCTGACTCATTATGAGACCTTCCGTCCACCAACTAGACCTTGAGTTTTATTTTATCTTAAGGGTCCCCTTCTCTTACTGAGAAGCCTTTTATTGATTTCTCAGGAATCCCTGGGTGAATCATCTCAAAGGTTTTATTTTGGATTTTAACTTTTTCTAGCTATTTTTACCCTTTGGGCCTTTAGCCCCTTCTTCTCACAAGGTAAGGTACAACCCTTACTAGTGTGGAAAACCCAATGCTTGAACCAAGGTAGGGGAAGATGAGAGGGATAATGATGAAAAATGGTAAGTATGGAAGGAATGGACGATGAACTTTCATAGACCCACCTAGTGGCAACTCATATTAAAGGGAGACAACTTACTAGGGAATTCTGTCACCCCCTCCCAGGTATGAACAAGTTAAAGAGCATAATTTCCATGCAAATTTTATGAAATAAAGGAGAGTTCAGTGCAACATATTCAAATTCTTTGAAAATCAGAGTGACACATACCATGATACCTGGACTCATTACCTCATGGAGCAAGGCCCATTGCTACTTTAGGATGAGGCTAGTAGGATGGATGTTGTTTTTGCTGATGGATGGGATGCAATGAAGAAAAGATGGGCCCTCCGGGGCCAATATCAAGTTTTATGGCTCTCGATGCTCCATGTCTAGGACCCATGGGCCTTGAGACATAATCTCCTTAGTTATCCCTAGGACAGGGGATAGCATTTGGATCTAAATCGGGGACATGTGCTCACCATAGAGCGCATGAGAACCTCAAAATTTCTAGCATGAATTGTATCTACTAGATCTCAACAAATGGAATTAGTGATATTTGGGGTGGTGATATCACCCTTCACTCATATATGATATAGTGGAATGAAAGTAAGCAAGCATATATACAAAATGAAAGAATATAGAATGAAACTACACTACACTAGTATGACATGCAGATGGTATATACAATGCATGCAGATGCCTACCTACCTCTACTTACCTATTGGTTGAATGCTAGGTGCAGTCAAATAACCAGTGAAACCATCCTAGAAATATCTCATAATACCTACCTCTGTGCTTCATCATGAACCAAAAAAATGACAAGTCAAGAACAAAAATAACATGAGTTAGAACATGTATCACATCATTGGAAATCATAATCTAGATCATGGAGGTGGGAGGGAGGGACAAAATTATGCCAAGTCACACTTCTAGGAAAGTGCTCAATCCATCTCAGAAAGGGATCGTGAAAAATCAAAGGCTCAGAAGACTTTAAAGAGTCTGATGGTTGGCTACCTTGGATTTCATCACATCCTAAAGTATGGGAAAGGACTAGTAAGAACCTAGAGAATGATTGGAAAATTTCTAAGGGAAATTTGAAAGAGTGATATAATAAACTCCTTATTAAGGTATTCAACCTACCCTTGAATTCTAAAATAAGGCTTTTCCATGGAGAAAACTCAAGACAAGGGAAATGTTTCCCAACTACACCCTTAGTGACATAGTGAGGTAAAGTAATCAAAGGGGGCTGGATAACCTTGTCACAAGTACCATGTTTGGGAAAGAAATGTCCTCACCTCCATCAATATTTGAGCACAACGGGGGTCGATAATATTCTTCATAAAATAAATCCAAGTTCTCAAAAGAAAACTCATCAAAATATTCAAGGTATGACTGAAAATCATCAAGAGGATATATAACTAGGTCATCATTGGGTGCTTGGAAATCATATACAACCACATCATCTCCTTGTTTCCAAATGTCAAAATTAGTAGTAATTTCATATGATAGTTGTAAAGGAAACTTTTGGAAATGACCCTCAATGTCGTAAATGGGATCCTCATCTGAACCAATGACATCCCAATTATGTCTTCCAACATGTATGAAGTCATCAATATTATCAACCATGTCACTACCTTTGTCATAACATGAATAATTTAAAGCATCCAAGGGCTCCTCTAGTACTTCTTCACTTTCCAAATCATAAAATAAGGCATCATCAAAATCTTGGAAAGGGAAATAAATCACTGTTTTCACTTCTTTTTTTGCAGGAGCATTAATGGCTTGGATGAATTCATCAAATGAAAGAGGGTCCAATACATCATCCCCAAAACTCATCTCTTTCATCATATATTCATCAAAAAATGAAGGACCTAGCTCTTCCAAGGGTTCCTTTAATTCTTCACCTTCTGAATCATAAAATAAAGTGTCATCAGAAAAATGGAAAGGAAAATGACTCATCTCATTCTCCTCATATTGTGCAGGAGAGATAGGATCTTGGAGAGATTCAACGGATGGAGGAGCGGATACTAATCCTTCATCCTCATAATTCACTTCTTTAGTTAAATCCTTACTGCAATTTATCAAATTATGGGAAAAATATTGTTCCTCTTCAAGGGGTTGACAACTTTCTTCATAAATTTCACCTTATATATTAGAGGGTTATTGCTGTTGAGTATGGTACACATCCCTGAGATCTTCCACAATCTCAGTGGTGAATCCTTCATCCTCTAGGGCTATTGCAAGATTATGAAGGGAATCTTCATATGTCAGGCATTGTGGTTTCACAAACTCAATAAACCTACTGATGAGGTCTACGAAAGATGATATACCCCTATCTTTGCAACAACTCTTATACCAAACTTTCAAAAAAGATGGCAGAGAAAGTATGAATAATTTTACCAGAACATCCTCCCCTCCCAATTCTATCTCACTTATATACTTCAATAATTTTACAATGTGAGTAATTGGGAGGCCTCCAAATCTTGGAGAGTTGTTTAACCATTTTGTATCAAAATAGTGTAGTATCCTTGAAATTTTTTGAAATCATTAGTCGGATACACTTGTTCCCAAGGCACCATGATCCCATAACTTGGAAATATCATAGAATTGAGAGTAAGGTGGCACCTTGTAAAAGGTTAGTGGAGTCACCAAATATCCTCTTAAGGATTATCAAAGGGATGAGGAAATCACCCTTAGTGGAGTCGTCAGGTAAGATTTGTGAAAAGAAGGCTTTGTATAAAGGCTTACTGAAAAAGTTTCATTGAGGAATATTGACCCAATGTTCCCCAAAAACAAAGCCAAATGTTATCGCACAATTTGTACTTGCCCAAAATCCCAAGGCAAGTGGATACATAATTGGCGTATTTGGGAATAACCTATCACTGTCACCTTAATAGGAGAACCCTTTCTATTTAGGAGTATGTCAAGACTACCCCAGGGGAGACGTCCTCGATGACTTGGGGGGTTTGAGAAGGCTAAGGAAAGTAATCACAAGGAAATTCTTCCCCTCTCAGAGATCACTCAAATCAAAGTTTATGTATGTCTTGTAAAGATGAAGAAAGTAGATAATATTGTGTAACTGCCAAGAACAAGACAACAAGGCAAAAAGGGGCACTTTCCAAGTACCAAAATGATTGTTAATGCTTTGTAAGAAAATAAACCTTCAAAATGTAAGCTAGCTGATATGAATTTGCAGAAATATTTTAGAATTTTCTGCAGTTAGATGGCTGTAGAAATATTTTGCAATATCAACAAATTCTAATGGTCAAAAGTGCAAGAAAACACCATAGAAAGTTATCACTTACCTAACAGATTGACTAACAAATATCACAATTAGGTTTCGATTGGGTTAAATGAAAGTTATGTAGAAAAATGTATCAAATCAATGTATGTTTGTATGGATGTAGCAAGTTTTTGCTACAACAACAAGTTAGATAAGGAGTTAGTTTAGTTTAGGGTTAGCAAATGTTAGTGAAAGCGTCAAGGATAAAAGTGTGAGTGTTTGTTTGATCAATCAACACTTGCAAGTGGTAGATTAGTGCCTTTCTAGGGTAAATGGAGTCACTAATGTCAGAAAAAAATATTAGAGGAAAAATAGCAATGATAATGATATGTCAAAGGGATAGAGAGGATAAGAGAGGTGTTGGTATCCCAAGGCCTAAAAAATCCACCTTCAAGAGATAATTGCTAGAAAGTAACAAAGGTTAGGCCCTAGCAATTTCTCCTTTCCTTGAACAAATTGTAATAAAATATGCAATTGGGAATGGAAGTAGGGTTACTAGAGTGCAACAATGGTAGGGCTCAGGTATCCACTTCAAAATAGGTGCCTTTCAAGAAAGTTTATCACATGGAAGACTATAGGGAAAAAAGATAATAACATATGTATTTCCCTTAGGGTTTCAAGCAAGCAATTTCATAATCTTAGACATGAAACAAGTAAAATTAACCATAAGAATTCATTCACAATAAAGAAATGCATATTTTCCACTTACTTCACAAAGAATAATCAAGCAAAAACCCTAGTTGAATATCCTCCACATGAAAATTTCCAAATTAGAGCAAGAAATGCCTCCTCCAAAAAGTGCGCACCACTAAATTTCAGCCAAGAAACCTTAAAGAAGGCCAAATTTCAGACCACCACTTGTCTGATGAGTGAATGATGAAAAAATATGAGAGTTTTATCTCTTATTTATACAATATCAATGACATTTAATTATATTTTAGATCATAAAAGGCCAACATGGCCAAATTACATCAAAAATCTAGTTTTTACATAAAATCAATAATTAAAACCCTAATTTCACTTTAGAGATGATGTCATGCTCTTCTAGGGTGACATTAGACCCCCAGCATGGAACATTAGGCCTCAAATGCTTCCACAAATGCCAACTAGCACCAAATTGTCCTCATAAATGCCAAACCCTAACTGGATGACATTAAGGGTCAACATGATGATGTCAGGGGCCTTCAAGGGCCAATGTCATGGTGGAAGGGAAAGACCCCCTTGGGTCTAGGCTTTCCATAGTGTCTTTGGGGAAACGTCCTTATTCCTTCCTAGTTCCATCCTCTGTGTCTCTTTTCCCTTGGTTGGGGTCACATCATCCATCTGCTAGGCTTTCAGCCCCATGGAGGTCTTAGCTAATCGTATCCCCATATGTACCTATCCACTGGGCATGATCCTGCAACAAAGGAAAGTACTCCCTCCATGGGATCATAATTCATAGGGATCATAGCAATGCCAATCACATACAATAATAAAATTACCCAAACATGTGCATCAAACCCCCCTTTACCCAGACAAATTCTCAAAGATGCTATGTAGTTTAACAAGTCAGGTTTGGAGAGGCTCTTAGGATGTCCTATTCGGGTAATCCTCCTCAAATTTGGGGTGTTTCCCATGTGAATACCAATCTAGTTCATGTAAGTGTATGAAATGGTGCAGGGGGAATGTTTGGGAAAAGGGTGTAGTGATAACATGGAAATGTAGGTCTTTCTTGTGGGTGCCTCTGTAGATGGCGAGATGGACCTTGTCATGGATGCCATTGTTTCCTAGCCCATTCAATGCATTTTATTCTTTGTCTTATTGATTTTTATTTTCAAGAGAATATACGGGGGACACTGTCCTAGCGTGGTGACCAGTGGTGACAACGTTACCCACAAGCACTTCATGGAAATGAAAAGGTTGGGTTTTGATGAGACCCCCTTTCTATTGGCTATGACACCAAGAGACACTACCCTGTTTTGGTGACAATATAGATGTTAGTGTCATACCGCTACATGCCCATGGACCTAATAGGTCGGCTCATGTTGAGACATCCCATCCACCAACCATACCTTGAGTTTTATTTTATCTTATGGGTCCCCTTCTCTTACTGAGAAGTCTTTTGTTTCTTTCTCAGGAATCCTTGGGCGAAGCATCTCAAAGGTTTTACTTTGGATTTTAATTTTTAACAACTAATTTTACCCTTTGGTCCTTTAGCCCCTTATTCCCACAAGGAAAGGTACAACCCTTACTAGTGTGGAAAACCCAATGCCCGAACCAATGTAGGGGAAGATGAGAGGGATAAATGGACGATGACCTTTGAAAGACCCAACTAGTGGAAACTCATTCTAAAGGGAACCAACTTACTAGGGCATTCT